>JAYXIM010013162.1:0-32043 GCA_037575425.1 Anastrepha fraterculus | reverse complement strand
CCTGCCCCTGTTCTAACATTTTCCAATTTGGACCCATCAGTAAACCATAGCTGAGATCCAGGTTTTAAAGAGATAGAATTAGTTCTCCAGTCTGTGCGTTCATTAATTATAACTTGGAAGTTCCTGAAGAGTATTGGTTTGGGTGATAGTATATCATCCCTATGAGGAATGGGACTATGTAGGAAGTCTTCTAAGGTCTTTAAATGTCCTTTCATATCCCCACTTTTAAGTTCAGATATACCTTTTGATCTTAAGGCACTCGAGCGAACTTCCCTTTCAATCAAGATTGGAAGCGGTAGTATGTTCAGGAGTACACCCAGTGCATCCGTGGGACATGTTTTCATAGACGCTGTAATACCAACACATATCAGGCGATGCAGTTTGCTTAATTCGTTTGCCGCCTTTCTTTGCTTGACCTTGGGCCACCATGCTAAGGATGCATAAGTAACTATGGGTTTCACAACTGTAGTGAATGTGCAGAAGGTCATTCTAGGGTCTCACCAAAAAAGCCTTGTGCAGGCAAAGAATGCCCTTGTGGCTTTTGAAGTAACTCTCTCAATATGGGAATGCCACGTAAGCGTTTTGTCAAGACTGACGCCAAGATAATTCGCTTCTGTCGAGAGTTGAAGTGTTGTTCCATTAAGGGTCGGACATTTGAGATTTATGTTCCTTCTCCTAGTAAACGGTACAAGTGCTGCTTTGGATGGGTTACTGGAAAACCCTTTTTCCGTGCACCATTTGTTTATCATTGTAAGGGCTTGCTGCATGCGATCCGAAATGGAATAAAATATAATATTACAATAAAAAACTCATTTGCTTACTAAGTTTTCGTTTCGTCATAAATTAAAAATGTTCATTCATAAATATATTTGCAAGCATTTTCACGAGCGCACAGTGATAATTTCACAATTTATAAGCCGCAAACGCAGCCGCAATTCCAGTTGTATGCTAATTATAGCACTAAAGGCAATTACATGTAAAAATACAACAATGATAGCAAAAATCGTTTCAAGTAATGACCGATTAATAGCCCATTTGTTTAAATCTAAATTGCAACGCTTGTACGTAAGTATGTATATGTATATGTATGCACGAGTGTGTATGCATGATAAGTAGTTTTTTTCAGTAGTTCAATTCTTGCACTTGAGCATTTGAGGAGAAAATTGCAAAGACATCATACACATACAAGTATTTATTGGCGATATCCAAAAGTATTTACGCGTATAGATGCAAGAATAAATTATTTTCAAGCGACAAACGGAAGACTCAAGTAACAAACTCGCTTTTCAACTTACGCTATTATGTATAACAAACGCATTGGATAATCGCACGTAGTTAGTCTACTTTTTTACCTTAACTGAATTAATAATAGAATTAATAATTGAGAGAAACGCACTTACATCATTGAATTCACTCCTGAATGGTCCATGCGATTGTAACAGTGTGAACAATGCGCGCAGACGCTTCGATTTGTGCGGCAACACTGGCTGTGCATAGGCCAAACAGTATTGTCCTTTGATTTCATTGGCATCGCTGTCAGCTACTGCTGCACCATCAGAGGCAGTGCTTATACCCAGACACTGGTCGAAATCGCCCGGCTGATTAATGTTGCCATTGAGTATGCCCGAAGTGATTTTGCCGGTAGAGTCGTGCACTGCAATCGAAAAAGGAAAAGTAATTTGAGTTATGGCACACTTGGACATATACTCGTACGAGTATTGTATGTATGTATTGGTAAATAAATATTTTTGCATAAATGGATGAAAGATATTATACCTATATAAACTTATAAGAAGATTTTAATAGTCGGTCTGCCTGTTTGTGTTTTTAATTTGCGGCAAAAAAATCAGCAAATTCGTATTAAAATGAGAAACAATAATTGACAGTAGTTAGACTATAACTTTTATGCAACCATGAGTAAGCAATTGCTAGCTATGTAAGCGGCCAGGAAGTAAAAATTCTGTTTGCCTTAAAAAGTCTAAAGAGTTGCTATCATGCGATTGTTCGAAAAATGGATTTTCCACTAGCCTTGGGTTAGGATAAATGGCTGCAAAAAATAATCAAATTTGTCCATTATGATGCCATACAGAGGAGGAAAAAGGGGGAAAACAAAAACAAAAACTGAAAAGTGTGAGCCCAGATATCTGAATCTTAGCCCGACAAGAGCAGGTCAGCTGAGGAGAAGGTGCTGAGATGATTCCACCTCAAGCTCCAACAGCTGCTGCAAAAACGACTTGAGGAAATCCCAAGTCTTACCGCATAGATACCTAATGGACAATGCCCAGTAAGGACACCCACCAAATTTGAGAGCTGCGGTATTGTTAGCCTGAGTTGGTGCGAGTCCCAACTTCCTAGGAGCAGACCTCAGTTTCTCAAGGGAACCACAATCTTCTCATTTTGCGGTGAAATCGTCTCGATGCTCCCCTATCTGGCCAGTTCATCAGGCCAGCAGTTTCCCGCTATGCCACTGCGACCAAGGACACAAATGATCCTAATATCGAAGTATTCGGATGCAGTCGAGAGAAAAGTCAGGCATTTCCTGACTAATTTCGAACGCAGAAAAATAACGAGTCCAAAGCCCCAATTGTCACCTGGCTGTCGCAGTAGATATTTACCTCCATTACAGTAATTGCAGGTGTAAGCAACCAATCCACTGCTTCTTTAATTGCCGCTACCGCCGCTTGAAAAACACTGCAGTGGTCCGGTAGTCTATATTTGAGCTGGATGGGGAGCTCCTCGCAGAATACTCCACCAACTTCGAGCCATGCGTAAACATGTTTGTTACGCTTTGTCTGCAAGTGTTGCACACCGCCCACTCTTCCCTTGAGAGAATATGAATGGAAAAAGTACCGGAAAGGAAAAGTGAGGGTGTCCATTGATAAAGCACCATGAAGATGAACTCTAAGTTTCTAAGAATACTTGAGTGCCCGTAGTTTAAATCTAGGTGATCTTTATCACACCATGCCGCGATGTTATTTAGATACCGGAGCGGTCAGAAAGACTTGTAATTTATAAAATTTATAAAAAATATATAAAATAAATTTAAAAAAATCGAAATTTGGAAACAATCAGATATATCATTAATAAAGATGATGAAGAGTAATTGACCCTCAGCCCTGAGGAACACCAGAAGAGGGAACGAAGAATGAGAAGAAACATTATCAACGACAATTAAACACTTACGACGAGTGAACCCAAAACTTCGTAATTTGGAGATTAAAATTGAGTTGTTGAGTTTGTGAAAAGCCTAAGAAGAGTTCGTATAGACTGTATCGACTCGGCGTCTGTCATCGAAAGCAGAAGTACAAAGTTCTGTGAATAGAGCAAGATTAGCTTTTAAAGATCGGCCAATTATGACTTCGATAAGAATAAAACTTACGAAAAAATGACTCTTCAACAATCTTTACACATATGTTCATTCCTAAACAAAACGTTTATGCTATTTATGACTAAGAATACTGTCTCATATTTACACTCAATTTCAACCAAAATATTTCTTACATTCAGCGTATAACCATTTTATTTTTATATTTCTTTATTTAACATTCACATATTTGTAATAAAAACTTCACACAAATCAATTCAAGCATAATTTGCGAAAAAATTACAAATCCCCCGCTTGGCTCTTAAACAGATAAATGCACTTCTTGCCAATTGCGCTGTCAGCAAATTCACGAGCATAATTAACTCTGTAACTTATAACAAGCACTTTTATTGTTTAGTATTTTAGTTGGTCTCATATAATACACTGTGGAGTTTAAAACGCTTAAAACGAGAGACTTTGCAATATTGAGAAAATGAAAATTGTTTAGAATTTTAACATTCGCCATTTGTTCTAACCTTGGTGGAGGTTTTTTTTTATTTAGCACGAAGAACAAAAAATGCAAGGCCTGCAAGTTATCGAACTAGTTTGTTTGGGTGCAAAGCTCAAACTAATTGAAAGAAAAAAATTTACAATAAAAATTAAAATGTATATAAAATACTCATAAAGATGCGAATAATATACAGAATTGGAATTTATATATTACACACACATATATGTTTGTATTTAGTGTACAGATGTGCATGTAAGTTTACAAGTGGGCGTTTCTCAGCCCAGGCCCGACTCAGGGACTCTTGCTATGGGTGCTACCATTTTAGAGATGAGAGGAGACTTTTTCTCACAGCTCTTTAAGCTGCAATCGAATTAGGAAATTTCAAAAGGAACTAAAAAATTGTAAACCCATACCTTTCCTACTCAAAATTATAAACAACTTCAGTGAGTTCTGTCAAACCAATTCTAAATATAATAAAACTGTTAGACCCTTACGCCTGTATATTTATTTATCTTGGATATCTTCTACGTCTACCATTCGCTCCTTCTCTGGTCGCTTGACGAAAAATTTCCATGCGAAAGCAACAACAAAGTTATCGAGCAAGATTCGCTACTAGCGGACATGTTTATAGCTTATGAAACTGGTACAGCTCACTATACCCAATGCTATCAACTCTCTTTTCTGCTATCAGGCAAGTTTCATTCCTAATAATCATGAAATGTTTTCAAACAAACTAATTGTTCGGCAGCTCTTCCCCAGTGCTACCAACGTATGTTTATTTATGCCAGTTGCTTCATTGACTCACCACGCTAACGCATGACAAATGGAAGACCAGGGTCGTGGTATCTGTCATAGAAACTTGATATTCTAAACCTCTAACTTCAGTTCGCTTATGCTGAATTGCCTGCTCTGTTTTCTGCCACAAACTTGCTTTATATTGTGTCGGGTGGGCTATTGTCGTTTTGTACGAGGGGTGCCTTTTATATTTCGGGATTTGGCAACCCTGGTGTTGCAATCTGGCAACTGACAGCTGTATCGCAAAGTTTGACATTTTTTGGCTTTTACGTACTCAGAACGTTTTGAAATACCAGCGCTATTTGTGTTGTTTACAGTAACTTAAAAGATTCATCTCGGTCCAAAAATGGAATTAAATCGTGAACATTTTCGTGCGATTATTTTTTACAACTTTCGACGTGGATTAACTCAGCAACATTGCAAGGATGAACTTAATTCATTTTTGGCGATGAAGCTCCATTAAGGACCAGTGTTTATCGATGGTATGGTGAATTCAATCGTGGTCGTAGTTCACTCCAAGACGAATTTCGTGAAGGTCGTCCAAAATCAGTTGTTGTTCCGAAAACCATTGATGCTGTGCGCGAACTGATACTCGCAATTGCAAGATCGTCATGTGACCTATCGTGATATTGATACAATCTTAGGCAATAGTGGGACCAGCATCATTCAATATTGCATAAACATTTGACTGTCAAAAAATTTGTTCGCGTTGGATCCCACACAATTTGTCAATCGCTCAAAAAAGGCTCGTGCCGATTGGTCGAAGGAAATGCTCAAAAAATACGATCGCGGGGCTTCGAAACACGTCTATGACATCGCGACAGGTGATGAATCATGGATTTAAGCGTATGAGCCCTAAAGTAAACAGCAGTCGACTGTATGGGTGTTTCAAGATGAGCCAAATCCAACAAAAGTTGTTCGCGCACGAAGCACTTCCAAGCAAATGGTCGCCTGTTTTTTCGGAAAAACTGGACATGTCGCAACCGTACCACTAGAGCAACGCAGAACAGTAAATTCTAAGTGGTACACAACCATTTGTTTGCCAGTTGTCTTCCAAGAAATTAGGAAAACCAATCGCCAAAGACGGATCACTCTTCACCAGGACAATGCGAGCTCTCACACATCGGCTCAAACAACTGCATTTTAGAGCACCCAAAACATCGAATTAATGGGTCATCCGCCGTATAATCCTGACTTGGCACCGAATGACTTATTTTTATTCCCGTACATAAAAAACAAACTGAGAGATCAACGTTTTTTGACACCTGAAGAAGCCGTTGCGGCATTCAGAATGCATGTTTTGGAGGTACCTCATTCAGATTGGCAAAAGTGCTTCGACAATTGGTTCAAACGCATGCAAAAGTGTCATGGAGAAGTCAGGTAGAATATTTTGAAAAACAATAAAGTGATTTTCGATGATTAAAATTTGTTTTTGTTCTCTAATCCCGAAATATAAAAGGCACCCCTCGTATTAAAAAAATCCTTTAAAGATACAATTCACAAAATTTACACAGTTTTTATAAAATACATATCATTTATTTTGAATATCTGCGTTTTTCCTTAATACAAGGTGACGCAAAATGAATCCCCCTATCGAAAGATTTCTAATGGTTGCTATGGCCTAGTAATTTAACATTTGTGAATCAGACAGCTGCAGTATACAAAGAGAAATAATTTTTTTATTTATTTTTTTTATTTATTAAAAAAATTATTATTTATTTTATTTATTAAAAAAATGATGGAAAAATAAAATTGGATGATTAATTTCGCACCTCCCTGTATTTATAATATGAGATGTTTTTGTTTATAGAATATTCATAAAAACTGGTAATGAAATGATCTTTTTGTTTGGTATTACAAAAGAAATATTTTTCTGCTATTAAAATCTTTAAAATTAGATATTTGCAGTGAAAGAAATTTTTTTTTGCAGATTCTATATTTTTTCTTCCCTTTATGAAAACTTTATGTGAACTCGGCAGATTTTTGAGAAAATTTTGAAAGCAAAACAGCAAGTAACCATTAATACAGCTACGAAAAGTTGACGAACACCATTTGTTTAAGTTGAATACTAATGAATTGTTTAAATAAATAAAGTCTGACAGTAATTTTTTAGTATAAAAATTCATATATTGGACTGATAAATAAAAAAAATACTGAAGATGGGTTAGGGATATTTTTCAGTGACATATTTTTTGAGACATATTTTGTGGGAAAATTAAGAACAATGAAAGTAATATTCCAACTATTAGCTTAAAGCATTTTATATTCGCTCGATCATTTTATTATTATAGCCGTTATACCTATATAGTAAGAGAGTCTCAAGTATGGCTCTGAATTGCTGAAGGAAATTCCTTAGCTTTGGGGAAAACTCTCAAAAAATTTGCCTTGCCCCTATTTGGGGTAGGCCCATCTTGTCCTCAAGTGCCAAGTTCCTCTGTCCCGCGTCATCACATCATCAAGGTGTTGCTCTCTTATGTCTCTTTGCACCGTATTTAGTCAGGTCGATTGTGGTCTTCCTCTAGTTCTTGTTGGGTCAGATGAAAAATTGTTCTCACAATAAAATCGAGCCATGCACTTAGTATTTGTTGAATTAGCCCTCTAAAAACTCTTAAAACTATTCTACTTTTTAACAGATTAAGGACTGTTCTCTCAGCTAGCCTCTGAAATAGCTCATTTGCCATGCTGATAAGCACATTTTCGTTCACTCAAAAGCTAAAGTCTCCTGATGTGCCATAGATTAGACTTAAAGTAAATTAAAGTGAAGTACTCGTAAAACTAATTAAGTGATGTGACGAACAGTTGGTTTTGAACAAGATACCTACATTCTTTAATATTTTTAGCAGTGACAAAACCTACATTCTTGCTGCACTGTGCTTGTCATCTCCGATCCTCCATTTTTCTAGTATCCGATACACTAACCCTTTTCAGGCTGAAGTTGTAGCAATACAAATTTTCCGTTAGGAAGAACTTTAGCAATGGTTTGGTTGCAATGAGAGTACAAAAGTTATATTCAATTTTGAACTTTTCCAACAGATTGAACAGATTCTTCTGGGATAAACTTAGTCGAAGCAAAATCGATAACTATCACGAAGTTTATTCTGTATGAAAAGATGGAATGTATTCTAAGAGGAATTTGCCTAAAGAACGAATAGGAAGCTAAGTTGTGAGTTTCAGAAGTTCTAGAAACGAGAAAGAGGAGGAGAAAGGATAAACAATTAAAGGTTCAGGTATTTGGGAACGCTTTTGTGATGTGAAAGGCCTGATGATGGTTCAAGCCGTGGTCTTCAGCCTAAGTTTTTTGACAGCACTCACATCTAACTCTGTATATTTCCACTACCTAAAATAAATACTGCGTGATCTAAAAAACAGATTCGTGCAGTGAAACTTTTAAAATCCTTAGCGACGGTACGATATTTTTATCGCTACAAATATTTCAAAAGGTAGCGAAAAAACCTGACAAAAATGCAGTAAAGGGGTTTTCAATAAGGGCGGGTAGATGTTGAAATGGAATAAAACAAGCTGTGTGTGAGTTATTGACAAAATTATTTTTTTATTTGAAAGGCGCATATATGCCATTAAGTGTGAAATATGACATCATTCAAATGCCCGCCTCGGCTTCTTACGGTGAAACGGATCCGAGTGGTCCAATTTTCCATAACTCTTCCGCATAGATCCGGCTGAATTTGAGCGATGGCCTGTGTTATGTTCACCTTTAGAGCATCGGTCGATTGTGGTTTATTTCCATAGACCTGAGACTTGAAGAAACCCCACAGGAAAAAGTCTAGCGGGGTCAAATCGCTTGACCTTGGTGGCCAATTCACATCACCCCTGCGAGAGATAACCTTACCCTCAAATCGTTCATGCAGAATGTCAATCGTGGCGTTTGCTGTGTGGCACGTAGCGCCATCCTGCTGGAACCACATGTCGTCTAGGTCCATATGATTCAATATGGGCCATAAGAAATTGGTTATCATCGTTGTGTAGCGCTCGCTGTTGACGGTGACCGCCTCACCAACGTCGTTTTCAAAAAAGTACGGACCAATGACGCCGCCGGCCCAAACTCCACACCAAACGGTAACTTTTTGAGGAAGCATTATCACCTGGTGAACCTCGTGTGGATTCCCATATACGGCAATTTTGTTTGTTAACACAGCCATTCATCCAAAAATGCGCCTCGTCACTAAAGATGATTTTTCGCCCAAAACTGGGGTTCTCTTCCAAACGATTCGAAGCCCAGTCAGCGAACAAACGGCGTTGTCTATGGTCATCAACTTTAAGCTCCTGGGTGAGTTGGATCTTGTACGGGTGTAGGCCCAAGTCCCGACGCAAAATTCGCCAAGTTGAAGTCTGCGAAAGGCAAAGTTCTTGTGCACGGCGAGGAATAGACTGCTTCGGGTTCTGCTGTACACTTTCACGGACCGCGGCAATGTTCTCGGCTGATCTTGCGTTCCTTGAACGTACGGGTGTTGGCTGATTGTCTACTGACCCGGTCGTCTCAAATTTGGCCACCAAACGTTGAAGAATCGACTTTGAAGGGCCACCACGTCTACCGAAAAATGGGCGCAATGTGCGCAACGTTTGCGTTAATGAACACTCATTTTGATAATAAAGTTTTATCATTTGAACGTGCTGTTCAATCGTGTAACTTGCCATGATGATTTGGCATAAACAACTGAATAATAAACAAAAGATTTGATAGATGTCACCAAAACAAAATGGCTGCCACAGCCAAAATCGACCCGCGCCAATTGAAAAACCCTATACTTTGAGAACCATAACTCACTGGGGATGACTTGTGCCTTTGACGTATTTAAACCGGGATTAGCAAAATCGGGATTCAATTTAAAGAACTAAGTACTTTTACAAAATTGTATGTTTGTTTATTTTATTTCACGTGACGACGACGATCATCGACGGATACTTGAACTCGGCAGGTGAATACAATTTATTGTTGTTGTAGAATGCATTTGTGTGCTTATTATATTAATGTGTGTGGCTGAATCGAAGAATTAGTATCTTTTTATTTTGTAGAGCCAAGCATTTACGTTGAGTATTTATTGTTGTTGCAGACGTAGCCAACAACACTAAAAGTGCCAGCCGTGTCAAAACACAAAATTCTAAACGTCTGTGATTGTTGTAGCTGCAGTTGCACTTGGCCACTGAATGTTGTTCTTTTGGGTTAAGTGTAGAAGTTATGCCAGTTAATGCTTCTGTCGTGCTAGCCACACATTCGCGGTATGTATTTTAGACTTTGGTTTTGGCCAATGCTACGACGCCGCCGCGGCCGGGTCTCGGTCGATGGCCGCCAGTTCTAAAATATTTTTATTTGTTTTTTTGATGCTGATTATAGCTTGTGGGTATGGTAGGTATGCATTTATTTATATTTTTTCTGCAACTTGCTGCAGCTGTTGTTGTTGTAAACATACATATGTATATGCAGTAGCCCGTTTGCTGTGGCACTGACTGTGACTGAGGCTGCAATTCTAAGTGCACTTGAGACGCTTAGACCAGGCCAGTCGTTCGTATCGTTCTGTGGTTGCACCGTCAAAACTGGGTAAAGTTCGCTGAGTGACCTTCAAATTTTGATTGTAGCATTTACAAGGTGTTACTTTGCTTGAAAACTTGAAAAAATGCAATCTTGCATGAAATCGTGAAGGCTGCTTAGATGAATGAACTGTGCAAAGTAAAATGGCGTTTGGCTTGCGAATTGTTACATGTACATACACGTAAGTATGTCGAACAGTTGTGATTATGAGATGTTGAATGGCAACTGAGAA
Organism: Anastrepha fraterculus; assembly: GCA_037575425.1. NCBI lineage: Eukaryota > Metazoa > Arthropoda > Insecta > Diptera > Tephritidae > Anastrepha > Anastrepha fraterculus. The sequence goes on along the minus strand of JAYXIM010013162.1, from coordinate 21,656 downwards.
CCAATTTAATTTGTACACACACACACACACACGTTACATAAATAAAAGGTTAAGAATTATTAATGTCTGTTTTAGTAGACGTGAAAAAAGCCATTTGAACATTTTTACTGCTGGTACACGTTGCAAGTGTGTGGATGCACATATGTATGTATGAGTAGCACTCACTTTTCGCATCTATTTATTGGCTTGGTTGTATTTCATATGACGTCACAAAATATTCATTCCAGAACATTTGATTTATATTTCTGTGAGTTTCTAAAGCAATTCATGCGTGCTTTTGCTAATTTTGATTGTTATTGCTTATTTGGCAATCGGTTGAAGCGCGGCTTTTGACAGTTACTCTCACTTTTTAATTTTTATAATTCTCTTTTAAGTCATGTTTTTCCCGTTTTTTGTTTATGTAAACAAACATTTTTGCAACAAACTTACCTTGAGAGTGCAACCATACTGGCATGTGGCTGCCACCTACCTATGTTGGAAAACTGCCAATAATTTGCTATGCAAGTTTTTAGTGCGAATCTAATTTAAACATAATTTAATTTGATTTTTAATTATCTCTGCTTCTGGCCACCTATTCGTTTACCTAATGTTCTTTATTGTTGTTGTATAAAATTTTTAAGTAATATACTCATAATATGAATCATATTTAAAAATATTATTATCTGTTTCAAAACGATATTTATAATTTTGAATCAAAACTGGTCAGGAATTTCAGGACAATCAGTCTTTCATCCTTCTTGCTGAAGCCTCTTGAAAGGAACATAAGGAGTGAAATTTCTCAAGTGCGTTTGTCGCTCATAGTAGAATAAGGCGGCGCTTTTCTCCACCGGTAGATGAGTGGGGACATCCCGAAAGTTGGTATTCTCTCACCGTTACTCTCGGTTGTTGATGTCAACGGCTTGCGGGAGGAACTGGTCTGGAGGAGAATCTGCCTCTCAATAAGGGGCGCTCCGGTCCGTTGGTGTTTTCTGACAAGGTGAAGTACCTAGTCTAATCCTTGACCGACGGCTATATTGAGGAGAGGATAAAAAAAGCAACAGCTGCCTTGTATGGAGGCAGGGGCGCTATTGGCAAGACCTCTCGGCTAGAGTTGTTAATATATAATAATACTGCATGGAGTCCTTATCTGGTGGAACTCGCTGGAGAGGGTGCTATCGGTGAAGCCCCTGTGCTGGGGCTACAGGCTTGACCTTACTTGCGGACATTCAAATATTCTAAAAAAGTTTGAGTTTCTCCCCCTGGAACAAGTGAGATATCCTACATGCCATCGAGGGCAGTGTGAGCGGGGTGCAGAATTTGAAAAAAGAGTACGCTGAACCTATTAACCGATGACTCGAAGCTAGATGGAAAGTTGGGGAGGTGTATTTTGCGAGGAGTTCCCCATCAATCTGAAATCCAGGCTGCCCGACCACTTCAGTCTGTTGCACACGGAGGTAGCCGAAATTAATTACTTATAGCCGAAATCTAATTACTGTAAAAGAAGTAAATATTTACTCTGACCGCCAAGCAGAAATTGGGACCTGGGATCGACGATGGTGCGCTCAAAACTGGTCTGAAAATGCTTGGTTTCGCTTTTGATTGCATCTGAATTCTGCGAGGTCCTTCTATGCTCGTGCAAATCGAAGGTGCTCAGAGGAGATATTTATGATGCAATTAAAGCAACTGATTTAGTAGCCAGTCTAACCACTGCTGTCTTACGCCATCTCAATTTACTCTTCCTTTCTTAACTTCCAATTAAAGGCTGAGGATTTTTATTTGCATCCGAGTAATCTAATAACTGGAATCGATATATCGCCCCAAAAAAATTAAATGGCTTCCATAAAAGCACAATATTGGCAGTTTCGAGAACATGAGTTGATAAAATTAAAATTTAAAATAATTAAAATTAATCTATCATTAAATAAAATTAATCAAATTAATTAAAATTTTAAATAATTAAAATTAAGCAAAGTACAAATCCTCATTAAAAGATTTGCGTCGTTTATGGCCGAATTGAGTAATTTTTCAATAAAAAAATTAAAATTGTGTTATGGTTTTTGTTGACTTTAATGAGATCCTGACTATAAAAATATTAAAGTTTCTTAAATTAAAAAAAAAAAAAATTGTGTACTTACTTTTCAGAGCCCAAAAATCAAAGTTGTTCAAGCCTTCTAAAAAACGTCGCATTTGTGAGCGACACTTTGGAGAGGCTTTGGGATTTCGAGCAGCATCAAAAGGTGTGGCGATGGATATGAACCGACGACCAATATTGTATAAATAAACTGTAAATTAAGAGAAAAAGAAAAAATTTCAAAATATCGAAAAAACACAGATCTCACGATTACATAAATAATTAATAAATTACATAATAGAATAAATTTGGGATTTTTTGATTGAAGCCAAGGCAAATTGAACAGGTAGCATCAGCAGAGCAGGTGATTCTCATGTTTGCTATTTAGTCGGTTTCTAAAATGTCAAATTGTGTTTAAAGCTGTCAATCTTTGTTCATAGATTTTGAAATTTTAGGAACTAAAGCAAACACAAAATACATTGCGATCGTTGGTTTTTTTTCTTTTGCTACTACTGGTCCAATGGCCCTTGATTGCGACAGAAAAGCGACCATTAGGTGAGTGACATATTGATAGGTTAGGTAAGGTTAGCCTGGCCCTAGCGCTACCAGATGGAAACCGACCTCTATGAATATCTAAAGTAGACATCATGTAGGATGTCAGCGCTTTTGGCGAATCTAAGTAGAGCTGGGAGCTACGCTTTTGAGACGTCCTCCAGACCTTCAAACAGTGGGGCTCCCAGGCATCTTAGTCGCGTTTTTAATAATGCCGGATAAACGCACAGAAGGTGTTCTAAAGTTTCCTCAACATCCTCTCTGCATTTCCTGCATTTGTCCGTGTTAGCAATCCCTATCTTGTACGCATGTGCAACCAATAGATTATGACCTGTTAGCATACCTATGATAGTTCTGCAGTCCTTTCGCGAGAGCGTAAGTACGAATTGAGTCAGTTTTTTGTCGTTAGTTCTACACATGACTTTTGCTGTTTTGCATGAGGTCAGATTAGTCCACCTAGCTTCCCCCGCCTTTTCATGTAGTCGTCCATTTCATTGTATATTGTATTTAGCGGTTTTGGTATGTCGTTCTCTTGCTCAAAAGGTAGTCTAACAGCACTTTTTGCTATCTCATCTACTATTTCGTTCCGTATAATGCAGTAGAAATGCAGCCTACTGCTTGCGGCTAGCCTGTCTTTGGCCTCCCTGCTCCGTCGAACATTTTCGGACTTAATACAATATGAGCTTATTGCTTTTATTGCTGCTTGACTGGCTACGTATATATTAATTGTTGAGTTCTTTCTTGTTCTAGTGTAGGCTAGCTCCGCGGCTTTCCCCACAGCAAAAACTTCCGCTTGGAAAATACTGCTGTGGTCTGGCAGCTTGATAGGCTGCCTGATCCCGCTCCCACCCCATCTAAAGTTTTAGAGCCGTTTGTATAGATGTGAAAAGTTCTATGGTCAAGCTTCATGCCTTTGTGCTATCCCTCCTCTTCAATTGTAGTGCAAAACCTTCTCTCTCAATTAAAGTACGGAGTTATGTAGTCCGTGCAACCTGAGCTCCACTTTCCTATTGTGCTGTGACCGAAGGTTCTGCAGGTGAATACCCCCGCAGCCACTAGCCTCCTCGCGGGTTTCGCTGCCAGGTTTTCCGCCATAAGGTCAATAGTTGTCATTTTCAGCGCCGCCGTTGGATTGGTTTTCATCGCTCCTGTTATGCACAGCGCAGCGAATCGTTGAATCCTTTCCAGTGGCATTAAGTATGCCAGTCGCAGTCCACCATACTAAGGCCCCATACAGCAATATCGGTCTAACTACTGCCGTGTAGCACCAATGCATCAGAGAGGGTGATAGACCCCAAGTAACGCCCAGCATTCTGCGTACAACACATTACTGTCCTTTTTCACCTTCTCCTCAACATTGTCTTTCCACAGCAATTTGCTCTCCAGTATTACTCCGAGGTACCTCGCATGATCTTTGAGAAGCAGTTCGTTGTTGTCTAGCTTCGGGAGGTTCCATGGTAGTACCATGGTTCCATGAATTACCATGGCCATTTTTTCCGCGTTTATGCGCGAGATGTCCGTGTACCGTTTTAAGCGTGTTGCTCATCACATTACTGATGGTGTCCAGGTACTTTCCCGTAACTAATATAGCTATGTCATCGGCATATGCCACTAGTTTCGGTCAGACTAATGGGCCTGTATTCCTTCGAGTAGAGAGGGTTGCTTCTTTCCGCTTTTAGAATAAACACAACTCTCGCTTCTCTCCCCAATACAGGAACGTAGCTGAACCTCAAGCATCCCTTGAATATCGTTCTTAACCATGGTACTACAAGATGGCTTACTTTTTGGAGCATGGCTGGGAAGATTCCATTCAGTCCTGGCGATTTATATGGGTCGAAACTTTGTATCCCCATTCTATCTTGTTGGTCGTAATTAGGTTCGTCGGGATGTCGTGCACAATATCTCCTCTAGGTTTGAGATCTGTAGTGTCCGCACACCCTGGAAAATGTGTGCTGACTAGGTCTTCTAGAGAGTCCTCACAGCTGTCAGCCCACTTCCCGATACTTTTTCGTATTGTTCTTGACATAAACGGATACTTGGATAACAGTTTCCTAAGTCTAGCCACTTCGTTAGTGTCTCCCATACTGCGACAGAAGTCTGTCCAAGATTCACTCTTGGCTTTTCGTATCTCTTTCTTGTATACTTTTAGTAGATTCTTGTACTCCTTCCAAAAGAGCTCATTGTCAGCAACTTTGGCTGACCTATAGAATTCATGTACCCTACGCCTTTGTGCTCCTAATTCCTTGTTCCACCAAGCAGGCTTCACCTTGCGCATATTACGTGTTGGAGGCAGGATCGTATTGATACATTTTGACTATATTTTTCTACCAATTAATTTTATATATTTTTTAATAAATTTTGAATTAATATGGGAATTCAAGTTGCAATCTCTGTACAAGATTTATAAAAATTCGACAAATTTACAGCAAAGTTTAAATCTTTTTTATTAAAATTTAAAAAAAAAATAGGCTTGCAGTTTTATAGTCTATTTAATTCTAGTATAATAAAGTGAAAGTTTGAAGGGACTGTAAGTTTTATTGACTTTTGATATTTTTTTTCCTTGATGATGAATGGCATTTACGTATAACAAATGGACGAGATTTTGTTTTGTTTGCATTCTTGTTGTCCTTGAAAAAATCTTAGAAGGATTTTATTAATATGCAGCTATATAATTTAAACTAATTATCCCAAGCAATTTGTTACTAACGAAACAAGCTACTGATATCTCCAGCATCGATTCTTTGTTGGCCACTTGCTAAACTTTATTTAAGGTTCGTCAATGCAGAGGGCGTATTTTTATTCTCATGCGTATAATTTGTTTACCTAACACCAGAATTTTTCATTTATATCTTAAATTTGTTTTAAATATATTAGATTTAAGAAATGGACACAAATGGTTTTTTTGAAATTCGCTTTTTTATTCCAAGCATATTTCTTAAGATATATGTATAGTAAATCGAAAATTTTAATATTTCTGCAAAAACAACGTTTTTTAACTTTGTAAATTGCTTGAAAACTTTTAATTTGATTAAAAAATCAAGTCAAACGAAAGATAGCAAATTTAACTGCTTTTAATTCACACCACACGGAAAGTAACCGGGGCAATAACGAGACGCCTGAAAACGTTTGCCAACCGTTGCCTGCGCTTTTTTTGCGAATTTTTTGGCCCTGTACCAACACGGACTAAAAAAACTAGCCAGCTTGGCGAGATGACTGAAATCCGAAAAAGGAAGTGGCAGTGGATAGGACATACGCTAAGAAAAAGTGATGATAATGTTGCTAAGCAGGCCCTGCGTCGGAACCCCTTTCAGCAAGCTGGAGGAGGAGTGGGGAGGCCACGTACTACCTGGAGACGCTGAAACGAACAGAAGCTGAAATGAAATCTCTTGATTTTACGTGGAATGAACTGGAATATATAGCTCAAAACTGTGTCCCTTGGCGAAGAGCCGTGACGCTTTATGCCCCAACAGGAGTTTTTTCTTTAATTCAAATTTGTTATTTAGCGATATGCCTAAATTACATGACAGAAAAAATTAATTTTCGAGCCCAGCGAGCGATTTTACATAAAAAATATGAAATTGTAAACTAGTGTTATCGTGTTAGAATGTAGGTTCGAATCTCGGTCGAAGATCAAAATAAAGAAAAAGTTTTCTCTAAAAGCGGTCGCGCCTCGGCAGGCAATGACAAACCTCCGAGTGTATTTCTGTTATGAAAAAGCTGCTCATAAAAAATATCTGCCGTTTGAAGTCGGCTTGAAACTGTAGGTCCCCCCATTTGTGGAACAACATCAAGACGCACACCACAAATAGGAGGGTGTATGCGCCAATTATATACATACATATATATATATATATAAACTAGTTTTATCGACTTTAAGAAAAAACTCAATCAAAAGTTAGTTGTTTGTATAGGTTCGGGTATAACGCACTTGCGGCTATAGTATAAAAATTCATATTCATTTAGAAACGTTTTCCATTCATGACTCGTTTTCCTTTTGTTTTTTTGATTCTCTACGTTTAAAAATTATTAAAACGAATCTTATTTATTTTCCTACTTACATTTATTCGATGATGCCAAAAAAGGTATTAGTGAATTGTACTTGGTGTGTATGAATCTGGTGTGTATGAATCTACTTATATTTATGCTTCTAAATAGGTATTGTTGTGTATTCAAAGTAGGCACTGCCTGCCACATTAGCATCAGGAAATAAGTCAACACGTCTGCCGATACGTCAGACGAGGACAGACTTCAGATAGGGCATGTTGACGGAAAAAATGTTGGGATGTAAATAAGCTAAGTACGAGTATATGAGAATCTGGTATGATATTTAAATTTTCTTGCGTAAATATGTTCCATTACTTATATGTACGACACAACTGCTATAATATGTTTATTAAATTCCAAACAAAAGTACGTGACTGCATTTACTCTTCGGTGTAAGAAGAAGAAAGCCTAGTTTATTGAAAAAAAAATTCCCTTTCATTCAAAACGTGCATTTGCGGAACAAAACCAAACCGCTTGGTGGAGGAGGAGGAGCTTGGCCAAATACCCAATTACATGTATAGAGATAAGATAATTCAGCTATCAAGTTAGTTGTTTGTTGCTTTAGGTGAGGTTAGATTGACCTGGCTGGCTGAAAGCCATCAAATAGACCATTGGTCCTTAGAGTTAACAGATGGAGATAGAGTTTTTTTGTAGTAGACATCTTCTGCGTCTTTTGCAAATCTAAGTAAACTCTGTGCTCTTGACAATCTCATCTATAATACAATTTCGTTTCCTACAATGCCCTTATGTCTGGCTATCCAATAGATATGCAGCCGCCTGTGTGCGGCTAGTCTCTCTATAGCTTCCCTGCTTTTCAGAACATTTTAAAATGAAATTTCATATGAGTTTATTGCTTTTATCACCATTTTGATATTTCCGCAGCCTTTCCTACAGCAAATATTTCTGCTTAAAAGATATTGCTGTAGTAGGGGAGCTTGGCTGTTGCCTGATGCCTAGCTCTGCGTGATAGATCCCTGCCCCTACTCCGTCCAATATTTTCGAGATGTCGGTAAATATATTAAGCATATTAGGGCTTGATTTCATTGCTCTTTTCCACTGCTCTTCATCTACTGTTTTAGGTATTTCTTCACCCAATTGCATTTCGGAGCCATATAGTTCGTTTTAATCATGTAACTCATGCCTATTGAGTTATGTCCGAATGTCTTACGGATGAATTCACCCGTTACGCTGAGTCTTACGGCAGATTTAGCTGCTAGCCATTCCTCTGCAATGTCAATCGGTGGCAGGTTGAGTATTCTTTCAAGCGCTGCCGTTGGAGTAGTTCTCAACGCACCTATGGTACAGAGTGCTCCAAGACGTTGAGTACTTACCATAGGTTTTTTATATATATGTCGGTTTGCTTAGCACAGTCCACCACACCAGAGCAACGTATACTATACAATTTTAACTCCTGGTGTTAGCTATGCTACAATCGTTAAGGATTTAAGACTAGCTATTCTACCTAAAACTCTACCCACAAAAATACTCTCACGGGAGTAGCAGGGAAGAGTTGAGGAAATCTTTGTAGAGAAGATATATAAGCGATGCAAATCCGAGCATAAATTCAAATTCTGAACTCACTTTGGGCAGAACTGTTCGGTATGGAAGGTTACGTTCACATATGTATGCCCCTAAGTGACGAGGACACTACACCGGGTGTGCACCTAATGCACCTGTGTACCTACCACGAGCAGCTGACGTTGAAACAAAGACGCTTTTGAACCTAATCGTCACCCAGAACAGGCGTCTGAGTACACAACTGTGAAGAGTTCAGCAGTAAAGTGCTGAAAACTGGAAAACTATTTACAATAGGTTGATGCCTAACAAGTTAAAAAAATCTATCAAGGGAGGAATTTATACAGATTCGGTACGATTACGGCCTATTTACGAAAATGATGCGATAGTAGAGAACCTGCAGCTAAAACGACATCGGGGGTAAAAACGTCCGGTTAAGTAGGGGAAGGCTCAGCTAAGGCGGCAGGCAATAATAAAGCCGACGTCAACATTGAGATTAAAATATTAGATCATGTAGCGGCAGATGTATAGCTCACTATAGACGTCTTGCTGCTATTTCACGAAAGTGAAGGAAACGGTAACGTTTACAGCGAGCTCGAGACTAAGTGGCAAGTCGCAAGATAAAATAACCAAAAATGCATTGGCGCCGTGTCCGGCACTGATACCTAACGAGACAAACATCTGAGTAAAGAAATTTTAAATAAAATAGGACAGATACTATAATTTTTTGAGAAAGTTGGGCTCAAAGAAGTACTCTGAATCCATAAAGGGGGCACAAAAGGTCCTTCAGGACGCAGTGATAAGTCTCATCATAGTAATAATAATAATTAGCTTATGTAAATTAAGTTTTTGTTTGCATAAATTAACTGGATCACCTACTAAAAAATGTATCTTTGTTATAAAGAGTGCTATGTTGCGAATTTCTGTTTAACAGGTCCCCAGATTCCTATTCCCATAAAATAATACTATTTACGTTTTGATGAGGTACGGTATGAGACTTCGTTGATTTACGATGGACGAAGAAGTAAATAAGAAAGAACCAAAGGAGATTCCACAATTTCGCAAAGGCCAACCAAATAGTTTCCTGAGAGAAATTCCAAGATAATGTGGAAAACTAATAAGAAAACGTTGTACAGTTGCTATGTTGTAAAGAATATTTGCTTAAATTTAATCTAAAAAATCTAGTTTTTCATTTTCCCACTATTTATAGCACACTCTAGACTTCATAATCCGCATAAGCTGTTCAACTATGACCCAAATGCAAAGTTCAAAAACGGTTTGAGATAGAAAATTAATAAAAATAATTTTGCTTGATATTTTTCTGATTGGTTGTTTTGATTTTATTCAACGAGGCATAGCAACGGATGCCGGGTATTGTAATATTATGGTTATTAATAAAAAATTATTTTCTATGAAATTATTGTTTGTAATTCTTTTATATACATATCCTAAATCCCTCAAAACTACTCCTACGCGAGCGGGGCCGCGGGTTAAAGCTAGTAAAAAATAAATAAATAATTGGCGCGTCCACTTCTGTTAGATGTTTGCCTGAACTCCACCTCCTATTTGTGACATGCGTCTGGATGTTGTTCCACAAATAAATTAGAATACATTTTTGAATTATACACAAGATGCTTTCCATATCAATCAATATATCAACCGGGCTATTCGGGACATGTTCTTCGATTTCGATGTAACTCAAATATGTTGCTCTCTGGTCAAAATAATGAGACACGTGTTTTTTTTCGCCCGAAGAAAATTTTTTTTCAAGATTTATCGGCAATTTTGTTTTTCGGCTCGATTTTTTTAAATATATATACAATTTTTTTTTTTAATTGCTCATAACTTAGTCAAAAATGTACCGACTTTAATGATTCTGGGTTCAAAATGATCGTCATTACTTGCACGAGCGACTTCATGTACAAACAATAGCAAACAAGTAGTTGAACATTTTTTATTTTGCAAAAAAAAAAAAGTGCGAAATTTTTTCGAAATTCAATATTTCAAAAAGTGTATTTGATTTTTTTAACTTTTCAAGAGGATACCTCAAACTTCAATTGAGCTGAATGCCCAGTAGTTAAAGTTGTTTTTTAGTAATACATTTTTGAGTAAAAAAGCGGTTTCGCACTCGAAGAACAGCATATTTGACCAGAGAGTAGTATATTTGAGTTACATCGAAATCGAAGAACACGTCCCGAATAGCCTGGTTGAATTGAAATGGAAAGCATCACAATTTTTTTAACTGAACATGTTTTTTTTAAGTTCAGCGCGGGGTTTCAACCTTTGTAAAAGACATTTTTTATTTTATTTAACAATATTTAAATGCTTGATAAATTTTTGTAAAAGGAATTTGTTTTTGATTATGAAAACTCAGTCTAAAAATAGTTAGAACTCTGTAATTATTTTTGAGTTTATTTTACTTGTAAATAAATAAATAAATTAATATTTATACTAGCCATTAGGGCCTTTATATTGTTACGTCGCAACAGGTAAGCCATTTTGAATATTTAGTTACACACTAAAACTTCAAAGAGTCAAAGCATTACCCTATGTAGTCTCTATAGGCAGCTTAACTTATTTGAAACGTATTGAAGTACTTTCGGACTCAGCTGTGTAAATTTGTTTCAGAATCGATTGATTTGTTTTATTTTTTGTAAATTTATTTTCATTTGATACCGAATTTATGGTTGTAATGTATATTTCTGTGTTTCAAGGGTTGCCTTTTATATTTTGGGATTTGCCAACCCTGGTGTTGCAATGTTGCAACTGACAGCTGTATCGCAAAGTTTGACATTTTTTGGTTTTTACGTACTCAGAACGTTTTGAAATACCAGCGCTATTTGTGTTGTTTACAGTAACTTAAAAGATTCATCTCGGTCCAAAAATGGAATTAAGTCGTGAACATTTTCGTGCGATTATTTTTTACAACTTTCGACGTGGATTAACTCGGCAATATTGCATGGATGAACTTAATTAATTTTTTGGCGATGAAGCTCCATCAAGAACTAGTGTTTATCGATGGTATGGTGAATTCAATCGTGGTCGTAGTTCTTTCCAAGACGAATTTCGTGAAGGTCGTCCAAAGTCAGTTGTTGTTCCGAAAACCATTGATGCTGTGCGCGAACCAGCATAGGTACATTCAATATTGCATAAACATTTGACTGTCAAAAAAATTGGTTCGCGTAGAATCCCACACAATTTGTCAATCGCTCAAAAAAAGGCTCATGTCGATTGGTCGAAGGAAATGCTCGAAAAATACGACCGCGGGGCTTCGAAACACGTCTATGACATCGTGACAGGTGATGAATCATGGATTTACGCGTATGAGCCCGAAAGTAAACATCAGTCGACTGTATGGGTGTTTCAAGATGAGCCAAATCCAACAAAAGTTGTTCGCGCACGAAGCACTTCCAAGCAAATGGTCGCCTGCTTTTTCGGAAAAACTGGACATGTCACGACCGTACCACTAGAACAACGCAGAACAGTAAATTCTGAGTGGTACACAACCATTTGTTTGCCAGTTGTCTTCCAAGAAATTAGGAAAACCAATCGCCTCAGACGGATCACTCTTCACCAGGACAATGCGAGCTCTCACACATCGGCTCAAACAACTACATTTTTGAGCACCCAAAGCATCGAATTAATGGGTCATCCGCCGTATAGTCCTGACTTGGCACCGAATGACTTCTTTTTATTCCCGTACGTAAAAAACAAACTGAGAGGTCAACCTGAAGAAGCGGTTGCGGGATTCAGAATGCATTTTTTGGAGGTACCTCATTCAGACTGGCAAAAGTGCTTCGACAATTGGTTCAAACGCATGCAAAAGAGTATAGATCTTCAAGGAGAATATTTTGAAAAACAATAAAGTGATTTTCGATGATTCAAATTTGTTTTTGTTTTCTAATCCCGAAATATAAAAGTCATCCCTCGTTAAATGTGGTGCAACTTGTTAAAATTATTTGCTTGGCTTGACATATACACTGTAATATATTGAAATTTCTCAGTAAATATTTAATTTATTTGTTTTCATGAAAAATTGGGTGACAAAGCTACTATACATACAATTAGTTCTTGATTGAGGCATTCAGGCGTTAAGGGCATCCATATTTTTCTATACTTGCATATATGCTTTTTACAGTGTAAGGTATAATTTGAGTTTATGTTGAAACTTCTAGCAGGCTTTGGGAGGAGCCACCGTTTTACCACCAATTTTTTCGAAACCAGGGCGTAATTGGTACTCTAGCCATCCTAATAAGCCGAGCTCTAGAAATGTCTTCAACGCACGAAAATTCATAGCAAACCTGTTTACTTATTTACTAACTATTTTTTATTAGTTAGTTATTTAGTAGTTCTATAAAATACTTCTATGTTAGGTTGTGGTTTGTAGAAAAATGTTTATAATAAAATATTAGCGTGCAGTAAGTAAGTGCAAAAAGCTCATGAGACTGGTTCGAGATTATGCAACTCAATTCAAGAACATCAATTCGAAATCTATCTGCTCAATACTTTGTGAAAAAGCTTGATGAGAAATTTGCACAAAGATCTGAGTCTATTTGCTTACAAGGTTCAATTGACTCAGCATCAGAAGACTTTGAGGCAGATCAAACAAAATAGCTCGAAATAGGGGTAGAATTTAGCTGAATACTATGTATATGCATTTTCAAAAAAAGCAAAAATCATCCATAAAAATCTACCGGAATTTTAGAATAACAATTTGAAGATTCGGCCAAGAAACATTGACAATGAAAGTAATATTAACGATCATCTGCCGTATTTCCCAAATCTGGTCGCAAGTGACTTTCCCTTTTTTCCGGCTCCATTATATTCTTTAAAGTTTAAACGATTGGCATGTAACTAAAAAATTCGTCAAAAATACGCAAAACTGAAATTTTAGTATTTTGTTTCTCATATGGGAAAAATATACTACATATATATAAAAAAAATACGGATGGGTGTTTGCAAAACTCGCACCAACAAATTTAAAATTCCACTAGTGAGCACTCAGCGATCGACAATTATGTTAATGTGCACTCTTTTGCATATGGAAAGAATTATGAATTCTTGGCACGATATTTTGTGTAATGAAATCGTCGCAAACGAACGCAAGAGCGCACATTTTCTCTCGACAGTAGCAGAACACAGTGTGCAAATTAGCAGTGGATGACTGACTACCTGCAAGTATGTTTGTATATATATACATTAAAAAGTTTGTATGTATAAAAGTAGGTACATAAAATGTGTAAGAATTTGGGCGGGATTAGGTGATGTACTCGATGAAACGAATGAATAATTGAATGAAAATAGTGTTAATTAATGGCTGACTTGGAGTATTGCGAGCACAGAATGAAAAGTAGAAGTGTGGAAAGGATGCTAACCACCCTGTAGGAAAGATTAAAACTGAAGAAAGAAATCTAGTTCAGAGTCAAGAGTAGCTTCATCTTCACGGTGGGATGATCTCAAATCGAAAAGTAAATGTGAAAATTGTGTTTGTTACATATTGAGAACGTGCCCTCCGTGAGTGACCTTCTGTTTCTGATACATTGAGTTACTGGTTTGAGTGGGGATATATCGGCAGGCACTAGGCAGCAGTATGTTAAACTAACGAGTAGGTAATGCGGCAGACATATAAAAGTTGTTTTAAAATAGCGCAGACATTGCTACTTTGTTTGCATTTTTTACTTCAATTAATCCTTTGTAAAACTACTTCGTTATTACAAACTTAGATAAGTTAGAGGAAACCAAATTTTTGCAAAAATTGACTTTATTTTGCGGCTTTTCTTTCGTGTTTTTAACGTTTAAACGGACAATTTTCTTTGGTCATTAGTTCGTTGAGCGCGAGCCCAAAGAGTACTTGAATAAAAATATGAAAATATGATGGCGACGAGCGCGAGATGGCAAAAAATCCTTTGAGATCGCTGACCGTGCATGCGTGCCTACCCCGGTGACTCCTCTATACTTTTTGCCTCCAAGCTGGACTCGCGTGACACTTCACCCTGGGTTACACCCAGGCTCTTAGTTTCATTTATATACATATTTACGAGTAGGCGATGCCACATCTCTTCTTTAATTTTTTGTTACAATCGTATTATTTTCTGTCATATTAATAGTAATAAGTTTTTGGTTAGCTACAGAAATATTTCTTTTATATTATATCCACAAGCAAAACATTGCTCTGCATAATAGGTCCGTTTGCAAATCAATCGAAGCAGTTGTATGTATGTACAGCTGTGAACATGAAAATTACAGTACCCTTAAAAAATATTTTCAAGTCATTTATGTTTTTCCTATAAAAAAGAAAATTTCAATACCAAATATCTACGAGGGGTTAAGAGAATTCAGCTGTGTAAAGTTTATCTGAATAAACCGTAAATAATGGTTCTTTATAGACGTAATTTCGTTTTTAAGTGCAACATTGAAATCGCAGTGCCTTCCGTGTTTTAAGGTTATACAAGAAATATATTAATAAAATTTTGACACTGCACTTGGCTAGCTGGCTCTTGACAAGCATTGAGGCAGGAGCCGAGGCATTGTTTTCGTAAAGAACCCGCGATTTTCGCTTCCACAAATCGGGCGTGAAGAATATTTTTACGCTAAAGAGCTGGCGGTGGCTTTCAATTAATGTTTGCGTAATTTTTCTACGAGTACAATAATGGAATTCTCCGATTTGAGAAGCTTTATTTTGATAGCGGAGTATTTTGAATTTTTGAAAAATACCGCAATATGGAAGGCGGATATGGTTAGTGTCTGAGTTTGTGTTCCCATTAGACAGAGCCAACTACTGGAAGACCTTTCAAGGTTGATAATGGACTTTGTTAGATTTTTATTCATTCCAAGCGCGATCTACCTAGTTACCTCTCAAGTGGGTACCGTGGTCCATGTATATTTAGTTGGCCTGCGCGATGTAGGCCGACCTGACCCAGCACTTGCTTGAGGATAAAGGGGTCCTACATACTGGACAGAGTTGGATTACTAAGGATCAGTTTCTCTCCTGCCAGTTCATACGTGATATAATTTCCAGGAATGTTTCTGCGGGAAGAAACCCAGACGACATCCGTGGAGTAACGCTTAGTCATCTCAGCTATTCTTACTCTACATACACAGTATGTTCAATAAATAACAGAACTTTTTATTTACATCATGGAACACGTAGAGCTATCTATTAAACTTTGATCATATTGAAAAGGTACAAGCGTCAGCTTTCAACCGCAGCTAACTTCATGTAAATCGTTTGACAGGTTAAAAAGTTACGCGCTTTTTATTGACAGTATGTTTCGTGCTTGTGTAAAAATACAATGGAGCAAAGAGCAAATATTAAATTCTGTGTTAAACTTGTTAAAACATTTAGTGAGACGTACGAATTGATGCAAAAAGTTTATGGTGATGATTGTTTAGCTCGTTCAAATGTTTATAATTGGTTTAAACGATTAAAAAATGGTCGTGAAGATATGAATGATGATGAAAGACCTGGTCGTCCAGAAGCAAGTAATCGTGCTGAATTGGTGGAAAAAGTCCGCGAAATCATTGCTGTTGATGGAAATTTCACTGTAAGAATGTTGGCTGAAGAATTAAATTCATCTACTGGTACTATTTGGAAAATTTTAACTGACGATTTGGATAAAAGAAAGGTTTGTGCACGCTTTGTTCAACACCAATTAAATGAAGATCAAAAAATCGCTCGTGTAGAGCATTGTAAAGACATCATTTCAACAGCTGAAAACGATCCAGATTTTCTTGATTCGATTATAACTGTGGGACGAAACATGGTGCTTCAAATATGACCCTGAAACTACGTGTCAATCTGCAGAATGGAAGACGAAAGGGGAGCCAAAAGCAAAGAAATTGCGATTTCAGAAGTCAAGAATCAAAACAATGCTGATCATGTTCTACGATTCCAAGGGTATTGTACACAAGGAATTTGTTGCAGAAGACCAAACTATTAATGGAGAATACTATTTACAAGTTTTATATCGTTTCTGGTCAAGAATTGTTCGTGTAAGACCTGAATATCCAGAGGGGAGACAGCTGTTTTTATTGCATGATAATGCATCACCTCACAAAACCA
Organism: Anastrepha fraterculus; assembly: GCA_037575425.1. Taxonomy (NCBI): domain Eukaryota; kingdom Metazoa; phylum Arthropoda; class Insecta; order Diptera; family Tephritidae; genus Anastrepha; species Anastrepha fraterculus. Next base: position 5,433 of record JAYXIM010013162.1, on the reverse strand, counting down.
AAAATGTTCGTGAATTTTTGATCAAAAACATATTTGTGCCATCGACCACCCTCCGTATTCTCCTGATCTATCACCATGCGACTATTTTCTGTTCCCTAAATTGAAAATTGCCATGAAAGGTGCGTTTAATGATGATATTACAGCCATTCAAGCAGCCGTGACACAGGTGTTAAAGAACATTCCCTTAGATGACATAAAAAAACCCATGCAGAAATTGGTTGATCGTTCTGAACGTTGTATCGAGTTAAATGGAGACTATTTTGAATAAAAAATAACTTTCAAACACAGTACGATATGTGTTTTATTCTACATCTGAAAAGTTATGTTATTTATTGAACATACTGTGTACGTCCAAACGCAACTTTGGGAAGAGTATTATTGCAATGTAGAGATTAATGGCGGCCTGACTATCAGAGCAAATTGTGATTGGTTGTGCGGATGTGTATCAAGGTAAAAAGTCACGGCAACGATTTGTTAGGGTCTTGGCATCACTAATTGAAATTTAACTTTTATGGCCAGCCTTTTTCGATTTTGAACGTGAATTTAACATATTTAGCTTCCTAAAATTTAATTTTCTACTGATTTATGAATATAACCTATTAAAAGGATTCTCGAACAGAACGAAAAAAGGCCAAGTCTAAATCATACCGAAAACTTATTTTTTTTTAAATTTTTTGGAAGCTGCCCTGTTCGGTCGTAGTAAATTTCCTTGCAGGGAATGCAAAGTGTTAATGGATAGGTACTCGTGTGTGATAATAATCACAGTCGGCGAATCTTTATTTTATCCGATTGTTTCAATTATACTGCAGTAAAACAAGCCAAATTGGTTTACTATTCAACAAAAAGAGAAATTAAATTAAAAAACAGATAACTTGGATTACGCAGTTCAACTGGAATGCTCCTTTTTAATACCCGCTGTTTAGTTTTGCTGCAATAGATATTTACACACTTTTATAGCTCGTTTTTGAAGTTTAATTATCACTGTTATGAACCACATTTGTTTTTGCTTTGTTAAAACTGATTTTTTAAAATTAAATACGCATTTGATTAATGTGCTTTGGACTACAATTCATAGAATAAAAGCAAAAATTCACCTAAAAGAGGTGAGTAATAAAGTTAGCAAATAAACTACAAATAAAATCAGATTATAATTAATTGGCATTTAACTTTTATTATTAACCCGCGGTTGTCAAGTTTTGATGACTCCTTTGCCCACACCTAAGTGAGCTTTTGTGTTAAATATGCACATATGTACTGGTACGCTGAATCATTACTACTCATCCCCACACATTTTACGGTACTTTTGTGAAAACATGCAAATCTTCTCAAACACTTAAAAAAGATGTCTTATCAATCAATCTTTATTGTTACGACAATTCTCAGTGAGAAGATATGACGGTAGATTGCAGGCTTTCAGAACAAAGAGACAAAAGAAATAAATCAACATAAATTATGGAATGGTTTGCATTTGCAGGATACAAATAAGAAATAAATTTTATTTAATGCATGCCGTCATTTTGAATGTTAAAAAAGAAACGGTTTAAGGAATTTAATTGTTCTATGTACTTTGCCGGTAAATTTAAGCTGAAAAAAGTTAGTTCGAGTAATTCTTTTAATTATTTCGCTGGCAGCAAAATTTGTATTTTCCACGCAATAGTTTGGCAAAACAAATTTTATTTTTTCACTGGGTGGCCTACTTACATATATGTATATTGTGATTGGATTTTAATTCGGCCGTAAATGAAGTACGCAACAATATTTTTCAATTAATTTTCTTTTGTTTTTTTATTGTGAATCAAGCAAATCTACCCTTGTCTTTATATAGGGAACACAATTTGAATTATAGCCGAAGGCCATAGTAGCCAGTGCTTTAGCTCTTTAAGTGGAATAGTTATTTATAATTGTTACTCTTTTAATAAATAAATAAATAAAATAACAATTTGAATTATGATTGGCTTTACCATAACTCATTCTGTGAATCCAGATTTTCAGCAAATTTTCGCGAGTTTGAGCACTTATCTCACTAATGGCAACTGCGATTTCAATTATTGTATCATCACTGAATTGGCTTAACATTTGTCCTTAATAGTGATCCACAAAAAATAATTTAATGAAATCAAATGGTTCTAGGCGGCCAATTGGCACACTTCCTTCGACTGATTGCTCCATTTTCGAAAACAGTACGCAAAATATCAAATGTAAGGTTGGGTACGAGGCACTTAGCGTCGCGGCCTGTTGAAACTCAATGCCGTCAATGCCGTCTATGCCAGTCTTTTCAATTTGACGAAAAAACAAATCGTTAAACTCAGTAAACGCTTTCCATCAACTCTAACGTCGATTTCTTGTTTATTTTTGCAAAAATTGGTCCAATGTTGCCGCTCGACAAAAAACAGCAAGGCGATGTGTGTGGATTTTACGACTCCCAAATTCAATAAATCTGTTTGTTAAAAAAGTTGCCGAGGTGGAATTAACTTAATTTAAAAAAATATATTTCGGTAAAACTGCTCATGCTCAAACGTTCTTCAGTCCGTTGGGCGATCTCTGTTCAAGAAAAAGCGATCCATTTTGCAAACGTATACCCATAACCGTCCACCATAGCCGAATGGGTTGGTGCGTGCCTACCATTCCGAATTCAGAGAGAACGAAGGTTCGAGTCTCGGTGAAAGACCAAATAGAAGAAATAATAGCAGCCGCCCCTCGGCAAGCAATGGCAAACCTCCGAGTGTATTTCTGGCATGAAAAGCTCCTCATAAAATATATCTGCCATTCGCAGTTGGCTTGAAACTGTAGGTCCCTCCATTTGTGGAACAACATCAAGACGTACGCCACTAATAGGAGGAGGAGCTCGCCAAACACCCAGAAAGGGTGTACGCACGAATTATATATATATATACTAGGCCGGGTCGATTTGTGGGGAGGAAATCGCCCATTGCTCTGTGAAAATCATATTGTAGGGATCAAAATAAGAAACTTTGCCGAAGGATCCATACCTCTAAAACGAATTCTGATGTCCCCCAATTTGTGTCGAACTTTTACTGTCTTTTGTGGGGAGGCAAAAAAATCGCCCATTGCTCTGTGAAAATCATATTCTAGGGATCAAAATAAGAAACTTTGCCGAAGGAACCATACCTCTAAAACGAATTCTGATGTCCCCCAATTTGGGTCAAAATAAGAATAAAAAACTCTGTTCTACTCTTGCTATTTATTGGGAATAATGAAATCGAAATGCAGCTAAGAAATTTTATGAGCACACATGATTACATATTTACGTACATATTTACTTGCAATCAAAGTTGTTGTCAACAGTTAATATAACGGGTGACCCATCAAGCTTTTGGAATTTAATTTAATTCAGTTATAATAAAAAAAGATGCATGAGACGCTCGTATACTTCAATGATCTTTTTTTTTTTTGTTGATGGTATGAGTAAACTCTTGCCCTTAAATGACTTCCTCAACTGACTTTACAGTATTAACTTTCTGTTAATTCAATTTTTTTCTACATTTTCTTGAATTTTAACCTTTACTCCTACCCCAGCAGCGGCAATTTCAATTTCATGTTTCAACTCTTAAATCGACTTTGGTTGGTTGAAGTAAAACTTTTTCCAACCGCTACATAAACATAGTCAAATGGACTAAAATTAAAATTTCTACTCGATAATCGATTTTAATATTTCCCAACTTATTGACCCAGCACGAAAGTGACACATCGCGTATGCTATTTCCCTGTTAAAGTAAAAAAATAATTACATACATAAAAATCAATAGTTAAAAGTCCAAACGCTAGATGGGCAACCCCGCAGTAGAAATATTGCCTATTTCTTTGCTTATTTCGCTGTTCTTCTGTTTGCATTTAGTTGTATAGCAATTTTTATTTGATTTGTTGCTGCTAAGCGTTTGAGTGGAACAAATATTTGTTAGCAAATGCGAGCCTATAATTATAATCAGTTGAATGGGTAAATTGCCATTATAGTCCGTAAGCCAGCGACAGATTTTCCCGACCAAGTTCCTCTCAGTCGATGGTGGGTTGAGCAGTGGTAGCCGCCCACGCACGTAAAAAAAAAATTATTTTTAGTCATTTACCCCCGATTAAAAATTGATCAAATTAAAGTTGCACTAATATTTTGAAGAAATAAAATTGTCAGCTAATTATAGAGTGGTGGATTATACGTCAGCTGGTCACACAAATATGAAAAAAATATATTTTTTTTCGGTGATTTCCTCCCAAAGGAAAATTTATCAGATGGTAGTTTATGTATTGTTTTTAATAAATAAATAAGTCAGCTGGCTATATGTAAGTGGAATGTGTGTCAGCTGATGCCCTAAAGTTGTAACGTAGGAGCTAGTCGGAAACATTTATAGCCTAAGTAAATGTATCAGCTGACGAGTTTCACCCAACATACTCATTAAATGTAATGTTGAATAACTTCAAGAACGTCATTTCCTCCCGAAAAAAAATGTTTGTGCGGATTGTTGAAATGATCTTGTAAGTAATAAAACAACTCAGCTGGCAGTATGTTGAGGGAAAACTTGTCAGCTGATACATTTACTTAGGCTATAAATGTTTCCGACTAGCTCCTACGTTACAACTTTAGGGCATCAGCTGACACACATTCCACCTATATATAGCCAGCTGACTTATTTATTTATTAAAAACAACACATAAACTACCATCTGATAAATTTTCCTTTGGGAGGAAATCACTGAAAAAAATATATTTTTTTCATATTTGTGTGACCAGCTGACGTATAATCCACCACTCTATAATTAGCTGACAATTTTATTTCTTCAAAATATTAGTCTAACTTTAATTTGATCAATTTTTTGTACATTTTTAATATTAACAGAAAAAATCGCAATATGTTTTCACAGCTTCTAGTTAACATCATGATTCAAAAATGTATTATGTATTATTGAATATGGCTAACATCACTGTTTCCTTTTTCTTTTTACGAATCATATGATTGTTATGAAAGGTTTCAAAGCGCCCAATTTGCAATACAAGTTTTCACAGCCAAGAAAATCAAAAAAAGCCAGCCTACATTAGGTCCATCACCTTTAATTGGTTATTAAGAATGAATTTCGAATTGTTGTTGGCATGGATATTGACAAGTATATGGTTTCAAAAAGATAGTGCAGCATGCCACACAGCCAACGAAATAATCAATTTATTGCTAAAGAAGGATAATTTCACGATAGTCTGCCGCAATTTGGGCGCTAATATCGCCTGATTTATTGCCTTTTTGACTATTTTCTGTGGAGTAATTTCAGAGGCAGACTTTATAGGAAAAAATAAACAATAAACTTTGAAAAATAACATTTGTCGGCTAGAAATTGCCGAGATAAAGCCAAAATGAGGCCTAAATGCCATTTAAAACTTCGCCAAGAATCGGAATTTGTAGGAGTGAACGCGTTATTTATGCGGTGTAGTTAA
>JAYXIM010013158.1:0-16050 GCA_037575425.1 Anastrepha fraterculus | reverse complement strand
GATGCACCTCGTTCCGGTCGACCTATCGTTGAAATTGTCGATGAAATTATGGAAAAGATTGATCAGGACCGTCACATAATCTGCCATGACATCGCCAAGGCACTAAACATTCATCATCGAACGGTTTTGAACCATTTAAAAAAGGCTGGTTACAAAAAGAAGCTCGATGTTTGGGTACCACATGAATTGTCTGTGAAAAATTTAATGGACCGAATTAACATCTGCGATTCTTTGCTGAAACGAAATGAAATCGAACCATTTCTGAAGCGAATGGTAACAGGAGACGAAAAGTGGATCAAATACGACAATAATGTGCGAAAAAGATCATGGTGCAAGGGTGGTGAAGCTCAACAAATGGTCGCAAAGCCAGGATTGACGCCTCGAAAGGTTATGCTGTGTGTTTGGTGGGATTGGAAAGGAATCATCCACTATGAGCTGCTCCAGCCTGCTCGAACGATTGATTCTACACTTTACTGCCAACAACTGATGAGATTGAAGCAAGCAATCGAAAAAACGGCCAGAACTGAACCATCAGGACAACGCTAGGCCACACACATCTTTGATGACTCGGCAAAAACTGGGAGAGCTTGGCTGGGTCATCAGTTTTACACTGATGGAATAATGTCTCTAGAAGAAAAATGGCAAAAGGTGGTCGACCACAATGGTACATATTTGGTTTAATAAAGTTTATTATAAATATAAAAAAAAAAATGAGTTGAAGTTTGATTAGAAATACGAAAAGACTTTTTCGACTACCATATAAGAGGTAAAAGCCTTTACTTCAAGAGTAATGTGTAATGTCGTTGGCACATAATTTCTTAGTAAACAATTCAATATAGAAAAAATTAAAGAAGAGAGTTGAGTTTAAGCGAAAAAACGTGTGGAAGGTTTAGAAAATACAGGCCGACATCAATTTTTAACCACTTCTTCAAAGGTTTTCGAGATGCTGAATCTGAATTTGAACTCAAAATAGCCCCAGCAGCTGAGTTTCAAGATACATTTAGTAACTACGAAAAGTTTTTAACAAAGTTTTAGCTCAGTTAAACACCAACAAGCTATAGATAAATAAATTTTATTAAAGAAATCCATTTTTCGCTTCCACGGCATGTAATTCAATCTCTAAGTTATTCGTTCTTGTTCTTGTTTTCCGCTTTTTATTGCTGTTGTTGAAGCCCTTGGCCGGATATAAATCCGGGTCGATTCGGTAACGTAGAACCGACTGTGGTGAGAACGTCCGCATTTTATTATCATTTGCTGTGAATACCGCTGATGGAGAAAGAAGTACGTTAAAACAAGGTTTTTACTTGATTGAATAGTGAATACTGCATCAATTTATTCCTTCTCTTTGCTCGTAGCCAGCAAATGGGAACAGGTCGCCGAAATATCTTTCATAGAGATATGGTGTGAGAAGATAACACAGGCCTGCGAAATCTCGCTTTTTTACAGTTTCTAAAACCGCTATGGGTGTTTTCTGAAGGTTTTTTTATGCTGAAAACGAATATGACCTTGAAAATGCTCCACCACGTCAGGATTTTTGGCAATTTGAGGTTAAATAGTCAAAAAATGCAGATTTTTTGAGCAAGGTAAAGTTTTTTTTTTAATTTTCCACATCGGCATCGCTACTCTTTAGCTTTAAGGTCCTTTTTTAAAAATATTTTTACGATTAATATAAAAAAAGTTATTCTATTTTGAATTGGAGACTTTTAGATATGCAAATTCAACCTTTCTAACTCTCTAACGCCCCTGTAAAGGGCTTATAAGTGAATTGCGTGGCTGGCGGTAAAACAGAAAAACAACTATTAGAGAGGTGAAGCAGGAGGTGGAGAAATAAGGCTTTGTGTAGTGGTGATGGTGACAGTGAAAACCAATATGATAACTTCACAGTATTTAGAAGATGCAGTTGCTTTAGTAGCTCAACTGCTCCTCATGAAGGTGGAATATTTGCTGAGCAGACAATTTGGTCTGCTTCACAATTCTTGAGGTGTTGCTCTTCAACACAATAATTTTTTTGACAATTTCTTTCTTTGCTTCCATTTTTATAATATAACTTTTTCTGGTTATTTTCCAACATTTGTTCACTAAATTTATTTTGGTTTACTCTTTCGATTGAGTCTTGGAACTAATTTCCATGCATTTCCGATTAAAATATGGAAGACAACGATTTGGGCGTAATTCTTAAGTGAATTGAGACTGAAAAATAAAATTTTGTATGCCGATTTACATAATTTAAAGGGTTCTTGGAAAGTAAATTACGAATGCGGGATAAAATTCTAAGACGTAAGAACAAATTATTAGATACAAATAATTGTTTACGTTGACAGTTACGACAAACGTTTTCGGCTACGGCGCTTGACAGCATTTAGTAATTTGATTATCCTGGCTACGATCCTAAACGTATACACAAAACATAGAAAATTAATAAAAAAAAAATTTGAATAAGTATCATTAGCTCCTCTGCCGATAATGGCCAACCTTCTAGTGTGTTTGTGCCATGAAAAAAGTTTCTAGTAAAAACAAATGCGCTCTGCGGTGGCCAACACTCTACGTTGAAAAATGTGTTTGACTTAACGCCCCCACTCGGTTAAAAAGCGCATGCTACTTGGCATCGTGGCAAATTGCCATGGTGGGAACACAACAGCAAAGTTTATATTATCTATTTGGTCAGGTGCACATTTTTATGCCTTTATTGAGGTAATTATAGTAAAATATTTTGCTAATTTATTATTATTTATATATTATTTTCTGTAGAAGCCATTCACATTTTTGTGAAAATATTTTCTACATTCGAGCGATATACAAATCGAGTTCGACACAAGATTTTATGTCGGGTTAATCGATTTCTTTTGAATATATTGAATTAGCATAAATATGCACGCGTGGTTGGATATAAATTGTTACAAATATGTTAATTTCGAATGCCTATGTTCATATGTATGTCATCGACTTTGAGGTGTTGTCTTAACACCGTTGAAGAAAAACTGGTTATAATAAATCTTAAGCATAAAGAAATTTTCATTACAGTTTGAGCAGGATTAGAAAAGTCTTAACTTTAGATATATCAATTTTTAATTGCTATTTGTGTATAATAAAATAAAATTAGTAGATAAGTACACTTTATGATAAATAACATTAAATCGGAGTTTAATTCAATAATGTTTACTGTTATTTAAAAGGCTGATTATTTTTAATACCACAAGATTTGCATAAACTTTGAGTATGCACTCATTGGGATGGAGTGATTTCTTTCATTAATTTCAGTTAAAAGTTCTTTCTCGCCCATAGAATAAAATATAAATATTTTTAGAAATTATGGTCGAGCTTAACAAAGCGCGCCAGTCGTTTTATTCGGTGCGCAATGTCTATGTCGTCATAAAGCTCATACAGCTCTTTGTTCCATTGCGATACTCGCCGTCACCAACGTGCAAAGATCCAAAAATGTTTTTCATCATGAATTATTATTTTTTGTTATTTTGTTTGCAAGGAAAAAATTTAATTTCGGTTCTAAAACTACTTTGCGCTGCGAAAATTTCAAATCGTGAAATTTTTTTCACAACTACTGCGGTCGGATTCTAGGAAAATGGTGCAATCTTGTATTGTATCTTTGTTTATCGTAATTATATAGTAATTTGTTCTAAACAGCCCTTTACAAGTGGCATGCACGTTTCAGAAGAGATCGATGAGTCTCATCGAGGATGACAAACGTAGTAGCAGACCATCCAAACTTGTCTCTCCCAAAACTAAACGGCGTCAGCCTCACGCTAACCAAACAGGCAAAATACCTAGGGGTTATCCTGGACCCCAAACTCAGCTGGAAGTCCAACGTAGAGTACAGGGTAAAGAAAGCGAATATAGCACTTTACACGTGTAAGAGAATGTTGGGGAAAAAATGGGGTCTCCAACCAAAATTATCCAACTGGTCCTACACAGCCATTGTTAGGCTAATACTAACATATGCGGCACTAGTTTGGTGGCCTGCAACAGAAAGGAAATACAACAAAACTAAACTGAACAAGATACAAAGAACAGCGTGTATCTTAACTACAGGAGCGCTTAGCACCAGTCCTACTGAAGCGCTCAATGTACTAACACATCTATTGCCATTAGATTTACACATTAAAACAATAGCTACTTGCAGCGCGGTGAGACTAAGAGACATAGGAAGCTGGACAACAAGGTCGTACGGTCACAGCAAGATCCTCCTACAGGGACCCCCACTGCCCAAAAACGGATCAGACTACACAGTCCCCGACCTCAAAGGCTTTACGGTACGTTTTCCACCGAGAGCCGAGTGGAGCAAAGGAGAGGTGATTGGAAGACACGATATCGAAATTTATACCGATAGTTCTAAGATGAACTGTGGTGTGGGAGCTGGCTTCCACTCGGAGCCACTCAACCTATCTCAATCAATTCGTCTTCCTGATTATGCCCCCGTGTTCCAGGCAGAACTCTTAGCGATCAGAGAAGCATGCAAATCCCTAGAACTCTACAAGGTAGTTGGTGCAAGAGTAGCTATCTTCTCAGACAGTCAAGCAGCTATTAAGGCCTTAGACTCCAACTACATTTCATCCAAACTGGTCCTACAGTGCAGAGAGGAGCTGAAACTGCTCAGCCAGAGACTTGAAATTACCCTGAAATGGGTTCCCGGTCATAGGAACATACGGGGCAATGAGATAGCGGATGAGCTAGCCAGAAAAGGTTCGACACTAGACATAGCAGAGGCGGTGGCAGTCTCCACCCCACTGAACACACTAAAAGCATCCATTGATTCACACTATCATGCTTTAGCCGAAAGAAGATGGAAGCAAATACCTACTTCCATTACAACAAAAAACACATGGCCGTCATACAAAATCCAAAGGACGAATGACCTGCTAGATGTTCTCGGCCAAACATTTCACGTATCACTGCAACTCTTACAAGACTTTGGAAAGTAGGGGATCATGCAGCTAGACTTAATCTACCCTTCAACCCTATCTGTAGAAGCTGTCAAGCGGAAGGGGCGAGGGAAAGTCTGTTCCACTATTTATGGGAATGTCCGGGACTAGCTAGGGCACGACTCCGATCCTTCGGTAAGCCTTTCCTACAGCAAATTAAGGAGATCTCAGACGAATTTAAATGTGGGCAACCATCAATTTTTGAGAAGGAGCGACCACGACGCCCGGCAGACGTGGTTACCGAGGAAATCATTCCAAAAGTCTCCGACATGATTCTCGTTGATTGACGAACGAAAGTGCGCGAAGTAACAGAGGCCATGGGTGTGTCAACCGGAACGGTAATTAATATTTTACATGATAAGTTTGCGAAGGAATTTTTGCGTCGGGTTGCCATTGTTATGAGAGCAGTTGTATGTTAATAAATTTGAAATAACTTTCCTCAAAGCGTGCAATACGCTCACTTCCGTTTATCTATGACATTTTCCGTAGTATCATTGATTGTCCACAACTACCGCTGCAGATAAGTTTCAAAATCCCCCAAAGGGTTTTGTGTTTTCATTTTTCATTGCATTTTAAACTTTTTAAATCAAAGTACCTAAAGTATACACTCATTACTAGGTGTCTTAATGAAATTAATACAATTTTTTATAGTCTCGATCCACGATGGAGAGAATAATGAGATGGCGCCTATCGTGGTCCCGTTACTTTGCTCTCAGCGAATTTGACAACTAGTTACGTGATTTTAGCCCCAGTATGGCCAGATTACCATTTTCGTAACTTGACTTAGCATTTTTTTTTGTTATTTAGTGTCGGAGTTTTAGTTCTTTCTTCATTGTCATTTTTCTAGCTGTTCTAATTAAAATGTAATGTTTAAAATTTGGTAAAATATACATTTTTTAATAATTATTTAAATAATTCACCCAGTTTTATTTAGCTTTACTTTTTTTTAATATCTGGTGGCATTGCCCGCGATTGCAGGATTCTGCTTTCGGCAGTCAAATCTCTCTCTCGCTACTGCAGTGTTGCCTAGCTTTGGATATAAAAACGCACTAAAATGCCCACTCAAAGAAAATAACCCAACAAATTTTTATTGAATCAATTAAAGAACTTTGTATGCGTGACAAATTGTCTTTAAAATGTGCGTTTTTTTTTAAATAAATGTGTTATGCTTATGTACAATTTAATTAATAAGTTTTTTTTGTTAAGCGAGACTCTTTTGTTAAGGGAACGACTTTTTTGCTATGTTTGAAGTTATGGAACTAGATAAGGTACTCTTTTTGTAAAAATGTCCGTATGGTTTCCTTTAGTATTTTGTTGCTTATTTTTACAATGAATACAACTCTTAATGTCCTATCTCTCACTAAGGATTGATGACCGGAACAAACGACTACACATCTATGGTTTTAATTCGCATTCAATAAATTCCAAAGCTTTTTAAAATGTGTAAAAAGGTTTTCAATCTTAAGAAGAGCTGAGGGAAGAAGTCTTAATGTTCTTGCATAACCTTAAATGGTGCCAAAAATTAAATTTGCACTTTCAAATTATCAAATTTTATAAGAGTAAAAAAATTTTCATTAGCACTAAAATCTTCTCAGAGTGACCTTTTTTAACCTTTTTTTTGTTTAATAATATAGTTTGTTTTTTAACTTAAAGTTTCGGTAGCTTTAAATTAAAAAAAAAGAAACAAACACGAAACTTAAAAATTTTTGCATTTTGGGTATAAAAAAGCATTAAATTTATTGTGAAGAGCAATGGTTGGCAACACTGCATAACTCGGCAAACGTGACGTCACGCACTCTTGATGGGCGCAATCTTCTTTCTATCATTCTTCGTCTCGATCTATGTTTCGGCAGCCGTAGCCGAATAGGTTTATGCGTGACTACCATTCCAGGTACGTAGCTTGGAATCTTCGTGAAACACCAAAATGAAGAAAATTTTTTTTTTAATAGCGCTCGCCTCTCGGCAGACCATGACAAACCTCCGTGAGTATTTCTGCCATGAAATAACAAAACATTTCCCGTTCGAAGTAGAATTAAAACTTCATTTGTGGAACAACATCAAGACGCACGTCTCCAATAGAGCTCCTCCTCAGCCAAACACCTAACAGAGGTATGCGCGCCAACTATTTTTTTTTTACCACGAGTATATTTTCCCTCTCACAGATCTCTATTTTTATCTAAGCTGGAACCCAATTACTTTCAAGCCTTACCTTTAAATATTTTCTTTAACTCCTTTAACTCATTTTGTACCTCTATTCTGTAAGGCTTAGTAATCATAGGCTTAGTGAATGAAATGAAATGAAAAAGAATTAAAAAAAAATTGTTTACATATTTTTTTCAACGAAGAGTGCCTGGTTCCTAGTGAGTAGTTGTACGTAAGTGCCATTAAGTAAGAAGGCACTTTGTTCTTTTTTCATTATTTTTCTTTTTTGTATAATATTTACAAAAATATCACTTCCTTACATACATATATACATATGTAAACATGTGTAGCTACTTAAACATAGGCACAGACTATGAATAAAAGTGTTTTTAACTCTCTTGTAACTATTTGAGTACAAATACGCCATAGGGTAATACGAGTACGAGTACAGTGAATAATTTTTGCGCTTTCAGACGTGTTTGAAGTTCCCAATTAAGTAAAACAGTTTTTTTGGGTTTTTTTGTCTACCTACTTTATTGTTTGGTAATTGCTGTGGATACAACGGTCAGTGTCGATGATGAAATTTTATGTGCGAAGAAATTTTAAAATTATTTTCAAGTTAAATATGTGCACGCCAATACGTACATAGCTGCATATGTATGTACGATAAATGAGCCGCACTGACCAATATTTGGGTGTGCGAAACGCGCGCTTGAGAATTTGATAGTAAGGTTTAGGTCTTCACCATCAATGCGCGGCTAAAATTGATACAATCATGATTTTGCAAAAATACAAGAGTGGAAAGGAAAGAAAGAAATGTAAATATATGTACATATATGTATGTGTAAGAGAGTCAGAAAAAAGTTAATATTGACAAGTTCAGCCAGTCACTCAAATTTAAGTGCAGTTATGTATGTACGTACGTGAGTGTCATGGCACACATAAAAGTTAGCGGCTTGGCCTGCATAAGTTTGGCCAAAAAAATCTGCGCATTGAAGGTCGCTGTCAAACCAGTGCGCACCTGGATGTTTGCATTTTTATAACTACATCGGAAAGTACATAAATCCACATATGCATATATATATACAATACAAATGGAGTGTTATCTAACATTTTATTAAAGTGTATGCAGGCTGTCGCACTGAATAATTCGAGTAAATCTTACTCACCTCGCTCATCCTCCTCCACGTCGGCCGCGTCCTGCAAGTGGCTCAGCGTCAAGTTCGCTGTTGCCGGCATTGGTATGTGCGTGCGCCCGGTTAAATTGCTTTCCAACGTGTTGTACTCGATGACATCTGCGTCGGCGAACAATTTCAGACTGTAATTGACCTTATCCTCGAAAATGGATGCAATTTTATTCTCCAATTTGCTGGCCGTCTTGTCACTCGATTCACCTGCGCCGGTGGGGAAGTTGTCATTCAAATTGCAATTGTCCTTCAACGAACAAGTCGGATTAGCCGTTTCAGCTGTGTTGAGCGCATGCGCGCTGCTGTCGCTCCATGTGATTAGTGTGAGCAGCAGGAGGTGTGCACCCACAAAGTAGGATGTAAATTTCGGACGCATTTTTTGTTGTGTTTTATTTTGTTTTGCTTTTTTGCACTCTTTTTTGTATTGTTGAGTTTTTATTCGTTACGATTTTTGTTTAATTAAAAAGTGTTTGTATTCTTTGTTACATCATAAAAGTAGTTTATGTGGGTGTGGTAGTTTAGTCGCTTTTAGCAAGTGTTCGTAGTTATTTTTGGTTTCCTCAATAGGTTCGTTTTTATTTTTTAAGTATATGTGAACTCTGTTTTATCAGAAATAAGAAAGTTAGATGATATAAAATTTGTTATCGTTAAATTTGATATTTTTTTTATATAAAAATAGTAGTGATTATTTGATTTGATAAGATGCAGTACTAATTCGACAAACGCAGCTGATAAAAGCCGGTTAGACTTATTGAAAAGAAAAATGAATAAAATTCGTAAATGAAACCTGTGATAGTTTTAGATTGTTATAACTCAGCAGCTGCAAAAATATTTAGTAAGGCTTGCCATCTCATCGCTTATTAAAAAATATTATCGAAATTCCATCAACGAAACGCGAAATTTGTCGTCACAAATAATTTTTGACTCAGCTGCTAACACATGGGCTGAAAAGTCCCAGGCATGAAGAAAAACTTCGACAACTTCATTGGTTAGATTGCTCTAAATCCAGACTCACTATAAAGCTGTTAGTGTACAAAACTATGGTTAAACCAATCTGGCTATATGGACTACAGGTGTGGAGACGGGTAAAAAAAAAAAAATCATATAGAAAAATCCAACGACAGCAATCTAAGATTCTTCGAATTTTGGCCTTGTCTGACAGGTACACGAAAAATGATGACTTCCACAGACTTTAATAGCAAGAGTAGACGAAGAAATCAAAAAGATAACAACAAGGCACTTTGAAAAAATTCACCCACACAGTAATGCAGAAATCAACAAACTTCTTGATAGCGAAAGAAGCGCAAAAAGGCGTTTAAAGAGATCCCGACCAAGCGACCTAGTATGATAAATGCTAAAAAACCATAAATAGGTAAAAAAAAAATAATTAAAAATAGTTAAAATAGTTGTAAAATGTAATCGTGTAAAGTGAAACTGGTATTGTATTATTGTATATTATTTCGTTTATTTTAATTTTATCGGTTTTGACACTGGCCATTAAGCGATGTATATAATTCCTGACCAAATTGTTAAACAACATACTTACTGCCAAAGGACAGATGTATAAAATAAATGGGACTATAAAAATAAAAAAAATAAAAAATTTCAGGTTGAAAATTTTTGAGATATTTCCGTTTTTATTTTGCCTACTGTAACTTTATAAAGGGTGAACCGATTGGGAGCACTTTTTCCAATAGGGGTTTTTTGACAGGTCACGTGTGACTTACTCTCAAACTAAATACACATTTCTTTTCAGTATTCGTTGAAATTTCATCAAGGAAAGGCTTACGCCCCAGCAATGTTTACAAATCGTATCACGAAAATCGACGCTCGGTGAAAAGTGTTCATCGCACGCTTAGGCCAACTTATGATGTACAGCGATGAGGCGCATTTTTGGATTAAAGGCTACGAAATTGCCGTATATGGGCTGAAGACCAACTCGAAGCCATTACATCCTTTGAAGACCACCGTTTGGTGCGGCCTATGAGCTGTAGGAATCATTGGCCCATATTTCTTCAAAAACGAGGGTGGTGCCAATGTAACACTAACTTTTTGATGCCGGAAATTGAAGTCCGTGATCTCCATAACATTTGGTTTTAACAAGACGGTGCTGCTAATGAAACAATGGATTTACTGCGTCGTCGTTTTGGTGAGCAATTTATCTCTCGTCTCGGACCACTGGATTGGCCACCAAGATCGTGTGATATCACACCTTTGAACTTTTATTTGTGGGGGTATGTAAAGTTTAAATGCTTTGCTTGCTAAAGTTAGCTTCGACTGAGGCATTTCGAAGCCAACAGTCCTCCTGCCAGTCATTCACGAGATATTGACCAAAGTCCTCCTGCGTGTCATTACGGAATGCTACTTCGAGTTACGTCGCAGTTACAACCAACATTTGAAAGGGATTATCTTTAAAAAATAAATGTCATGAAGGGTTCTACACAAAAATAAAGATTGCCTAATCAATTTGAATTTTCGTTGCTTTATTTCAATTTAAAATCTGATACCTCTAAATCGATAGCCCTTTACTAAGATTTCAATATGATTAAAATAATTTTTCACACATTTTTTTTATTTATATTGTATTCTTTTAAATTTGATTTATGGCTGAAAATTTAACAAAGCTATAGTATTTTTAATTTAATTTAGTTTTTTAATTAAATTTGAATTTAGTGCTTCTCATCTTTAAATATATTTTTGAATGTGTGTAAATTATTTTCGAAATATTTTAAATGCGCTGCTTCTTTTTTTAGCAGAAAAATATCAATTTGGAATTCTATGTTGCATAACGGACACCCTTATTTACCAAATTGATTATTTTTCGCCCCCTATACTTTTAGTTTTCCGTCTAAGAAAAATTATCAGATCAAAATCAGCTCTTAATATTCAGAATAAACCTTGCCCCAACCACGATATATTTCCCATTTACATAACATGGGATTTTGCTACTTTTTGGAATAAACTTCTTTTTTCTCTAGTATGCTAATTTACAGCTATGAAAAACACATATTCTGATGGCAATTTTAACTCTCTGCAAAAAAGATCTCGCACAATTTTTCGATAAATTGACTCCTTTAAAAATTAATCGAAGTTAAAATTGAACTGTGTGTAAATTTCAGACTTTTTCACTTTTGCAGCAAAGTTATTACTGTTATAGCAAAATTCTGACGTTTATGTAAAAAAATGATCAATTTCTATGGTATGAAGATGAAAGATGAAAAAATCCATAAGTCGAATCAAATTTATACCACCTAAGAATGCACGATTTATTTTACAAAAACATGTTTTAGTTAAATTTTTTTTTGTACTCGCTTACAATCTGGATTACATATTGTTTGTCATCTTCACTTCTTGCTAAAACGTTAACATATTCTTTCGACAATTTTACAGCACTTTCTGCATTGTCATTGACTACTCTTAAATTTCTTACAATTTCTAAACCTCTCAAATATCCAGGATCTTCTAACCATTTACTGCTGTCTAATTGAAGAAAGCTGGTATTAATATCAAATCTTTCAAAAAATTTTAAAGAATTTTCGTTTATAAAGTAATCAATGTCTTTATTTATGAACCATTTGAAATCATCGGAATTAAATATGAAGCGTTTAGGAGCATCAAACTGATCGTCATCGCTCAATTTTAATGCTTCTACCATTTTTTGATTTAAACTATAAGATAAACTTTTATCGAAAAATGCTAAAGCCCCTGTTTCAGGACTTAAGTACCATAGATGATTCCTAAATTTTCTGAAAACTGCATCGGACAGATTTCTATCGATCGTTCTATATTGGTAACCAGTTTTTCGAATTTATTTCTGGTATTTTTTCTCTTTTAAGACTTTTTTTCAATTTATTTTTTTGTATAGATTTATAGTTGTGTTTATCAATAGAAGGCCACTGACTTTGGGAGCGTCGCAAGAAAAATAATCAAATTGGTAAATGACGGACACCCTAATGTTGCAGTGAATTTTGAGGGGTTCCATAGAATTCCACGTAGAAATTTTTAATTTTTGTTTTTATAATTTTCAGTAATATCATTTTAGTAATGAAAACACCGAAAAGACGAAGAACGAAAGCTTGCCAGTGTGAAACATAAAATGTTTATTTAGTTTTTTGTTTTTTTAATTTATTAATTTTTTGAACAATTTTTGTTAAGTTCCCAATAACTTATTTTTGTGAAAATGCCGTTTTTAAATTATAAAACTGTTTTATTCTAATTTTAATAAATATTTATTTTATTATTGCCTGTGAAGAGACGTATCTGAGTTCGTGATTACTACCAAATAACGGTGAATTGATGAAAAATTTTATTAACTTGCCCAAGGGCTCATTAAATTTGTTGGAGATTATCCCAGCATACGAGCAAAAACAGGCTAATACAAAAATTGTTTTATATAAATTTTTCATATTGTTTTTTTTTTTTTTTTAATTTTAAATTTGAAATGGGGACATATATTCACATAAAAAATGGCTACAAAAGCAAAGCATTTGTTAAAAATACTTTTAATGATTTTTTAATTAAGATTAGTAATTTTTCCTTTCTGATACTTTAGCGGATTTTTTTAGTTTATGGCATTTTATATTATACATTGGATGAGGTAAGGTCCACTGGAATAAATATATATTTTTTAAATTAGAACATTCAGGTTTTTTGCAACCAATACATTTTTTGCACATTTAAAAAAACTTAATTTTTGAAGTTCAAATAACCGTTAGATTTAACAACCGAAATATTGTGTAGGCGATTTTTTTAATTCTTCATATTTTTCATTTGCACCTTTTATTTATTATTCTGTAGAGTATTTTAAAACAATTTCAAAAATTATGCACACCAAGTGACAAATAATATTTGTTTTTTGTTTTTGTTGTTTAGTATTTTAGTTTTGAATTATCCATCAAATAGTAACAAAATTGGCACAAACTCTTTCGGATGCATTTGTATGTTTATATTAAATTTATTTCACTTGAGCACCTTTACCAAATGTTTCTTTTAATTCTTATTAATATTTTAAAGCCTATCTGCGCTAATATTTTTTTTATCAAGAACATTCAGTTTTTAAAATTCATATATCTCGAGGTTGTGTTTTGGCTAAAAAATTTAGCACAACAGACATACATATACACGCACTTGTAAAATTTTTTTTCTTTTTTGTAAAACTTTCATAACTCGCCTTTGACTTGCGAAATTTGGGGGTTGCGAAACCCATCAAAAATTAAAAATCGCGTCACGCAATCTCAGTGCAACGTTTTCTGTGTTCTACACTTCACTGAATTCACTACAAAAAATTCTACTTTCAAACAAACACCTTTTTTACATCACAGTCGTGGACCGTGGATCCCAATTAAATCGACCGCCAAGACGAAACGTTCAAATCGTACTGAATGGCCAAGTTGCGGCTATCGCCCCTAAGCCAACTTCTGTGCAGCTTCGTATAAAGCGACGCAGCGCAGCGCAGCTTGACTCGACTTTTGATAAATGAAGTACCAGCAAAAGTCCGGGTCGGCAGCGCTGTAAATAAATGAAGTAATCTATTGAAAAAAGCAAAGCAAACACACGAAAAAGCACACAAAATGTAAAAACAAAGTCAGCTGGCACAAAGTCAAAGGCAGCAGTGCTCACAATGCAAAAACAAGCCGCTGAGGTGATCGCAGCGTTTGTGGTATTTTTGTGAACTTTTTAATTTTAATTTTTTTGCTTTGCTTCTTCGTAAATTTTGCAGTGCTCATTAAGTTTATTAGCAGTTCGCCGTTAACAGCGGTGCTGGTGACTAAGTTCACTTGTTGTTAACCAAGTTTGTGATTGCGTTGATATTGACGCACTGACGTTGACAGCGCAAAGCTTTTGAGTTTGTGCTGTTACGCGTTTGTGCGATTTTTCCTTTTTACAGACGATTAATTATTCTGAGACGTCAGCATCAGTGTTTTTGGATCGTGCATTGCATGCTAGATCGAATTTTCAAACAATATGTTATTGATAATTTGCAAAAAAAAAAAAAAAAAAATAGCAACAACAAAAAAAAATTAATAAACTGCAGCATTTTTATGTTTCAAATTTTTCGGTAATCGCTGCCTTGGTAGCCCTTCGTATTGCACTCAAGTGCTATAGTCTCCTCGTTTGGCTTCTGCAACGTGTGCCCCAACCAGCGATATTTACTCCTCCCGATCTTTAAAGAAGCGGGTTCGCATGCTGACTTACGCAAGAAATCGGCATTGACCAGAATATATACTCCAGACCGGACCTACAGGACCGGACAGTATTTAGACAGTCAATAAACGACATCCACCGGGAGACCGTCACCACCTTCATGAACTCCCGTCCTGTGAATGCCGTAATCGGAGTCCAATCACCACCTATTGCAGACGAAGAGCTCCAGCTTCCCCGTGAGACTCGCGTAACACTGGCACAATTACGTTGTGGATACTGTAGAAGGCTAAACTCCTACATATCCAGAATTGACCCCGACATTCGAAACACATGTCCGGCATGTGAAGGTACCCCGCACGACACTAACCTACTCTTCACATGCCCCCTAAAACCGACTCATCTAACACCCCTCTCCCTCTGGATCCAACCTGTGGAAACAGCATGTTTCCTGGGCCTACCCCTAGATGAGCTAGACGAAGACGACCGGTGATATGCCTATACTGACGGGGCCATCATTACTGTTACTGTTGAAGCAGTTATCTACATATTTATGAAAATTTTCAAGGTGCTGCAACTGAGGTTGATAACCTTTCACGTTTGTTTGGCAGAGAGGACCTCATTCAAGTCGCATTGAAGATGGCAAGTTTTTGACGTCAAAACGTCTTATAATTCGATTCTCATGCGTGGTTACCTTGCTTGAACTGCAAGTGAGAGCGCGGAACGAACGACAAAGAGGCACAATCGGCCCCCGCATTCGGCAATGTTCGACATCTGGCTCTCTCCTACTTTAGTGAGCATATATATGTATGTATATGCGCATATGTATATAACCTGTTAAGTGATTATGTCGTATATATGCCTCAATTTCAAAAGTTCATTTTTTAGTTAATGTCGTATATGTGCGTCATGACGAAAAAGGAAATTGCATTTGCTATGAAATTTAAAGTTAAGCAAAAAACGAACATTTCCCTGTTATTTTGATATTATAAACTAAGCATGAACACTAATGTCCTGATAATCGTTATCATAATCGTTCAGCCAACGCGCACGGTGAATCCAATATTTGACTGAAAACCGGTTTTGCATCCCGGTCTGCGCTTGAAATTAATTCAGCACAGTAAATCGAGCTGTCTAAGAAAACTAATCGCTTAACAGGATGAATTCACATATTTGTATTTGCATATGCCTTCTTCCTGTGTGCATGGTAATGAACTATTTCTCTGTTGAGAATAGGACGATGATAGGAAAAGTACGAAATGAAAGGGAGTGTTTCGAGTGTAAAGTGTCTTGAAAAAGGCAAATCGATGATGGTGCCTCTTAGTGTTGTTGACTTATTAACGTCTGATGCACAATCGAAATTGAAGATATCTTTCATGAATTTGATAAATGTTTCGTCATTTTTCACGTTTGTGTAAATGTAACTTGATCAATTCCATTGCGATTCCATTTACCTCCTTCTCTATATCCATACAAAATATCTATCAAACAAATAAAATTAAATTTTTGTTTTGAAAATTGCAACCATTACATCAGTATTTTCTTATGACGTTGTCACGTTAAACTATCGTCAGTAAACCGACTTTGCAGATAACCTATTTTTTATTTTCTTAAATACATATAAGCTGCAGTTTGACCCAAGCCTA
>JAYXIM010013150.1:0-14778 GCA_037575425.1 Anastrepha fraterculus | reverse complement strand
GTTTGGTGGTAGTGAAATTATTTCGCAAATTGCATCCGTATCTTCCAAAATTCTTTGGAAATTTGAATATTAGCCAATATGTGAGACATACTAATTTGTGAGACATTTTTAGAATGATATAATAATGCTTTCAAAGTGCTAGTCAAGATGAAAATAGAATAAAATTATTTGAGTAAATAACAATAAGAAAAAATGAATAAGCATTCAGTCTGTAGGCTTTAAATTAAATTAAAAAATAATTTTGCAAAATGACCGTACGATTTCTAGTAAAAGAAGATTGGATGCCATATTTTAATACCATATTCATGCGCCACAAATCTTACTTACAGGATTTCACAGTGTCAAAGGGAAGGTAATAATAAAATAAAGTTGAATTGTTGCGTCAACTAAAGAATAGCTATCCTTCTGATAGCCAGGCAGCAATAAGGCTGAACTCTTTCCAGGCGACTTCAAAACTGATGCTACAATGTCTTAATATGCCATGTCTTGTCTCAGGCCAGAACAATCAGCTCCCTTCGACTACAGCAAACGGAACTACTGGAAACGAAATGACAGACAAATTAGCCGGAAAAGAGGCTGCCTCTTCATTTATAGCCCACAACCCTGTTGTGGCTTAAGAAAGGGTAAGTCATCTTATTCAGAAAGTAGGGAGAAAGCAGAGAAGATCATACTGTTCAATCTAACAGGCTATATCAATCCAAATGAATGACGAGAAGTTTAGCCTAAATCGTTTTGAAGATTGTATGGAATTAAATAATAATAATTTGAGAATCATCACAGGAATTGTAACAAGGTGTTGCAGATCATAAATCATCATCTATCTAAACTGGAAATCTAACTCAATGGAATTGGCAGGTTCTGTGGGGAGGAAGAAAAAATCATAATTTATGTGCTGGGATCGTGCACGGCACTTCTGCCAAACAGAAGAAAAAAAACTAACCAAAAAAGAACAAATACTGAAATTTATTGAGGAAGTTGGACTAAGAGAAATACTCTGAATCAATGAACGGTACACAATTATTTTTTTAGGGTGCATACCAATAATAATAATAATTTGGGCGTACATCTTTTGTTCAAGAGTTGGCCAGTTATTTTACAAATGCAGGGACCTACAGTTTTATATATTTTTTTATGGTTGGTAGATATGTGTATATGCATATAAAAATCGCCACTTGCTCTGTGAAAATCATATTCTAGCGATCAAAATAAGAAACTTTGCCGAAGGAACCATACCTCTAAAACGAATTCTGATGACCCCCTATTTGGGTCGAACGAAAAATCCCACTTTGACCCATTTAGAGTGGTCCAATCGAGTCCAAATGTATGACCGACCCCCACTAACTTTGGACGGCCGATCCACCCATGCCAATGGCACACCCCCTGGAGCTCCCCTGGGGGTTCCCCATGGTTGGTTGGTTGGTTTAAGGGTGACCCCGCATCGGAGTGCCACATAGACCGCAAGTTGGGTCCGTTGTGTTGCCCTAGAGCTCATTATGTTGTATGATTTCCCCACCTAACCGAGATTTTTATTGTAGATTTTGGTCAAAGATATTAATTCGTTTCGAGAATTTGATGAGAGATTCGATTTTCAGGTTCGAGAATACTGAAAGGTTGTCAATTGTTGGAGAGCCTAGAAGAGCGAGTCGACTTCTGGCTTGACCGGGACAACTGCACAGCAAATGTCTGCTCGATACTTCCTCATCTTCGACCTCGCAGTATCTGCACAGGTCGTTTTGAGGAACCCCGAGCCGATGTGCGTGAGTGCCCAAAAGGCAGTGGCCGGTGATAAGAGATATTATATGCCTTAGTTCGTGTTTCGAAAGACTTATAAGGGTTTTTGTCTGTTTCAGATTGTAGGATGGCCAGATTTGTCTGTAACGCAAGTAGTTTCTACTCGCCACCTCCGATCAGCAATGCTGTGAAATTCTCGATCAATATCATTTTACATGTTGCGAGCGGAATGTGGATTGTGGGTAAGTTACTAACATTTGATTGCGCAGCTCCAGCTCTTGCGAGCTCATCAGCTTTGCAGTTACCTTCGAATCCATTGTGACCCGGTATCCAGATAACTTGGACAGAATTCTGAACACTTATCTCGTTAAGAGATAAGAGACAGGATCGAACCACATCTGAATGGGTATAAGAGGAGCTGAGTGCTCGAACGGCCGCTTGACTGTCGGTGAAAAAGCGGATATCCTCTAGTGAGGGTTCCCCATACAATCATTTCAAAATTACACCATTTTTGGCCTTTACATGAGAAAAGAAACTAAAAGTTCGACCCAAATTGGTGGACATCAGAATTCGTTTTAGAGGTATGGTTCCTTCGGCAAAGATTCTTATTTGGATCCCTTGCCTATGCCACCGGTTTTCTTCCGTGCAATTCGTACCAAGTTGTTTTCCCCAGCATTCCATATAGAAGAACACCCAGCCTGGGGCACTCACACAGATAGTGGAAGACTGTCTTCCTAGAATTTTCTTGATTGCAGCTTCTACATCCGTTGTTGTACGGTCACCTCATCTTCCTAATTTTAAAGATGTCTGCTGTTGACTTTCTGAACAGCTCGTCAATTCTGGACTTGTTGTAATCTGGCCACGTTTCCTTCGCTATTTCGCAGGTATCGGTGCTGGCCCATCTATCAACAGCCTGCTTTTGGAATCGCAAAAAGATTTCTCTTTTGTAGACGCTTCGGCCGCTTTTGTATCATTGGTTGTTCCATTTGTTCATTTGAAGTTACGTACAAATTATAAAAGTAAAATTTAATGATGGCTTTGTCTCTAAGTTTTACATTACATTTACAAATCTATTTCATTCATTTAAAGTAGCCATATTCCTTAAAATATACTAATGCCAACTTTTTTTTCCAGTTCCATTCCCTCTCTATCTCAAAGTATTGTTAGTTTATTGAAAGGCCGAAAGCCAGATGGAATTTAATAAGCTGATTACAGTGGGTATGAAACTATGTGGCATGAGTTAAATGAATAAGTAGTAGTAGTAAAGTAAAATGATAACGGATTATGGTTTGTTTTTGAAGAGACTTATGCAGCGGCGCATAAAAGCAAGTCAATATAATGATAGCTCAAGTAACTCCAAAAATATTACTCCAAATCGATATGACTCCAGTTTAAACTGGAAAGTAACCTTTTATCGGCTAGTCGATTATAAATTACTCAGCACCAGTTTGGTGGCCTAGCACCATATAGTTAGAAGGCATGACTGTAGTTAGAAGCACTGCCACGGGGTGCATTCTTATGATATTCGAGCACTAGAATTCTGTGAAAGATATTCTGAAATCCATTTTTGACTACAACAGAAATCCCCCCAGCAGTCACCTCTGGGACACATCAGAAGTCATATCCTTGACCTCAAAGTTAGTTCTCATCAAAACGTTTGCCAGCAATTAGACTCGACTATGTATCGACATGAAATAAGCGACATTCACCAATGGACAATTAAAGACACTACAAACTTTTCTCCTATTAATAACATCAGCTAAAGGTAACGAAAAAGCTGATGAACTGGCAAGAGGGGGATCTGCCATGAATAGCGTTCTTGCAGTACCAGTATTCACTCCATTAGGTGCGGTCAAGAATGCAATTTCCCTAAAATACCTTCGAATTGCAGATTGTAGATGGAGAGACCAGACGAAATGCAAAATCAGCAGAACGTTATGGGCCACCTACAACCTCAAGCAATCGTCGACATTGATAAAAATGAAACGACGGGACGCCTAGAGACTAACGGCAGTCATAACTGGCTTCTGGTCTATCGGAGAACAAGCCGCCAAAATGGGCATCCCTCACAACACATACTGTCATAGTTGTAAACAACCGGAGAAAAAAGAAACAATCTTCCATTTCCTCTGTGAATGCCCTGCCCTATGGAAGGACAGAATGTTAACCCTGGGCAAACCGCTGTTCGAGAGTCTCGAGCAACTGTCTGGCTTAGACGTCAACAACCTAATAAGGTTCCTAAACCGCACAGACTGGATATAGTCTTGCTGTAAATAACTGTTAAGCAATTTGGTAACGAGGATGTGGCAACAAAATGGTGCGGAAGCGCTAGCTGGATTCTGGATGAATCACCACTCTAACCAACCAACCAACATCAGCTACTGAAATCTTTTCTGCGTAAGAGGAGTTTTTCAGTTCGTCGCTACTAAGCTACGCCACTGATTAGTATCAACAATTCTTAGCTTGCGGATTAGAGAAGTTCATACTGGGCCTATGTGGATGCACCTTTCACTTGATTTTGGCCGTATTAACTGTTTCCTCTATTAGTCTCGAAAGCGAGAGCAACTGATAAGTTAAATTTTCCCATGTAGGTTCTCCTGGACTGGTATCACTCTTGCAAGTATTCAAATCAATTTTTTTTCTACTCGTTATAATTGTTTCGTTTTTATATGCGGGGAAAAAGGAAGAGGAAAGTAGCGTAAAATACACTAAAGCCATGCGCCGCAGGATGTCCACCCGCACTCTTATAGGGGGATCTACTTGCAGAAGCCTCCTTACTAATATAGTCGAGCACTCCTGACTATAAATCGACTCATAGGAGATTAGTATAGATTTGACAACCTCTAAGTCTAGATCCGTAATTTTTGCTCAACACAGGTTCAACAAGTGAATGATGCGAGAGAAGTTGTGTACTTGGGCGTTAGATTGTGGGAACGCTTCCTTC
This sequence comes from Anastrepha fraterculus, assembly GCA_037575425.1. NCBI lineage: Eukaryota > Metazoa > Arthropoda > Insecta > Diptera > Tephritidae > Anastrepha > Anastrepha fraterculus. Next base: position 10,103 of record JAYXIM010013150.1, on the reverse strand, counting down.
ATACATTTCAAGAACCAGACGAGACGACAATTGATTGCTGACTTAGCTTGCTAAGTTAAAAATAAAAGTGCAAAGTGTTAATTGGAATTTATGTGCGCATGTATGTATGTATGCGTGTATGACATCATCTAGACGGAACAAAGACGGAAAGCCGCAAAATGTGCTTTAGCGCAGCCTATCCCCATTTCTGGGTGTTATTACAACAATATAATGTTTTCATTTGCATCAGTCGGGAAGCAAAATTGCTCTTTATTGCAAAAATATTTCTTTACAATATTGACCGCAGTCTTTTACTCTATTAAGAATATTTAGAGATTTTTAGCAAAGAAACGGCAGTATGACAGAGTAACTAATGGGAATGAGAGGTCTTAACTTTGCTGCGTTTTTCTCTAAATGAATGTGAATTACAGATCCTGACCGATAGATATAAAATATCCCAAAATAGGTATAATGATTGCTTAAGAGAATATATATATAAGCTATTGAAAATTTCAGCTTTAGAAGTGGGTCTACGTGTAAACACAGAGAAAACGAAATATATGCACTTCCGAAAGAAACCGAGTGATGATGCACTCATTGAAATTGATGGTGAATGCATGCAGAGAGTCAACAAATATAAATACTTCAATAGTAATTCTTCAATAGTCACTCATTGCACACATGAAATTATTCAAGTCTCGATTCGTATCAAGAGCTCAAAAGATGGCAATATATAAAGCGCTTGTAAGACCCAAACAATATAAGTATAAGATCCCTTCCGGCGAGATGACGGAATATATCGGATAAGACACAATCACAGCTTGATGCATTGATTCACAATGGAAACGCAATACGCTTTGTAAAAAGTCAACGAATCAGATGGCTACCAGTATAGCGTTCCATAGACAACCACAGACAACTAAGTTGTTCTTCAATAAGTTTTGCTGTTCGATAAGAAAACACAATTTTAAGGTTTGAAATGCAATTTATATTCAGTATAGCCTCCCTGAGCATCAATATTCTTGTTCTAACGACATTCCAATTTATGAATTCCATTCCTGAAGTGAGAATCTGGAAGGGCTGCAAAATACGCTCCCATAATTGTTATGACCCCATCATTTGATGAAAAACGATTTCCACGTATGCATTTTTTTAGATCTGCAAGCAAATGGAAGTCGATAGGGCCTAAATCTGGTGAATACGGTGGATGCTCTAACAATTCTAACTTTAATTCATCGATTTTAGCCATTGTCAAAATACTCTTGTGACACGGTCCTAATGAAAAATATTTTTTTTCTTTTGCAAAGGTTCCAATAATATTCAGAATTTATTCTTTTACCAGTTTGATAGTAATATCAGGTCAGCCCATAAGTTCGTGCGTATTTTATATAATATAATTGGCGCGTACACCCTTTTTTTTGGTGTTTGGCCGAGCTCCTCCTCCTATTTGTGGTGTGCGTCTGATGTTGTTCCACAAATGAAGGGACCTTCAGTTTGAAGTCGACTCCGAACGGCAGATATTTTTTATGAAGAGCTTTTTCATGTCAGAAATACACTCGGAGCTTTGCCATTGCCTGCCGACGGGCGACCGCTATTAGAAACAACTTTTTCTTAATTTTGATCTTTCACTGAGATTATAACCGACGTTCTCTCTCTGAGTTCCGAATGGTAGTCACGCACCAACCCATTCGGCTACGGCGGCCGACTCCGCATCCACCATACTCTCCGGATATTGCACCTTGTGATTATCACCTTTTCTGTGGACTTCAAATCCATATGAGTCACAAGAACTACTCCTCAAAAGAAGCTATAAAAAGAGATATCGAAGCGTATTTTGGCTCCAATGACAGACAATTTTTTGAGCAGTGAATTAAAAATTTGCCTAAACGTTGGAAAGACATTGTAAATAATGAAGAAAAATATATTATTGATTATTAAATACTTTTAAAATCTTTTTTTTTAATTTAAAAACCACCTTTAAAAACGCACGAACTTATGGACTGATCTGATACACAAACAAAACTCCCTTCGCATCCCAAAAAACTGATGATAACACTTTCTTGGCAGATTTCTGGACACAAACTCGTTTCGGAGACGAGGAACCAGGTTCACATCACTCTTTAGCCTCCTGTTTTGATTTAGGATCATGGTGATAGACCCAAGTCTCATTCATGGACGAATCGACGCACAAAACCACTTTAACCTTTCGAAAAGAGTTAAAATGTTGCTGAGAAAGTCGCATTCGAATGTGTTTTTGTTCCATTGTTAGCGAATGCGGTACCCATTGTGCGCACAGCTTTCTGAAACTCAATACTTCAGTCAAAATATTGCTTACACTGCCCAATGAGACAATGTCATGACTAGGGCTTCTACTAAATCTGTTTTAGTCACTTGACGATTTTCCAATACGATTTCTTGTATTTTGACGACGATACTTGATTTTTTTCCATTGTTGAAAATACGGTAACATGTCGGTACTAAATGGCTTGTAATCGAAGAAAGAATTGACAGATTGAAATGAAACTTCACATACGCTCATAAGAAGGGTGTACCAACATAAAAAAAATATTAGGCTAGTAGCAATGCCCTCTCTTGAACCACAAAACTTATTGAACCACCACCTGGTAACGCTGGGTTGATGAGGTCATATCCGTCATGCGGAAAATGGGGATCACAGACTGGAAAGGCGTAGTAGAGCATCGATCGGAGTGGACAATCGTAGTTGTTTGAGCAATATTCTGCACTAGATTGTAGCGCTATATGACGATGTTGAACATAATAATTATACAATGTTTGAGTACTCTACGTTTTTGCCTCCATCAAGCTAATTTTCAGATTATCATACGGTGCAGCAATACTTTTTAACAATAAAATCAAATACAACACAAGACTTGCAGTGACAATACATGTACACATACTCACATACGTAGACACAAATTTGGATGTTTCACATATTGGCATGTACGCTCAGGAAAAGAGTTGAGCTTTAGTCAAATATAATCGTAACACTGTTATTAAAGGGTCGTCAACATCGCAAAGGTCACCTTGACGTTGATGGCTAGTTATTGAGGAATAAATACATATTTGCAAATTCACATAAGCTTACGTGCGGCGGATGAGTGAGGATATGCACATACATACATACATACATACATACATATATATATTTGTAAGTATCGTGTATACCTATAACATTGTAGAAGTGTGAGTACAACTGTTAAATGCTCTGCAAGTGCGCTCTGTGACCGTGAATAGTTGATTATGCACATCTAATTTTTTTTACATTGACTGAACGTTAAGTAAATATTCCGAAGACATAATCACTCTTAAATGTCTATTAAGTGTAAATAATCACGTAGATCTAAGCTGAGCAGTAGCTGATACAGCAGCAAGTGGCTGATTAACGCGGTAGAAATACTTACGTATGGATGGACGTGTGTACCTGTATGCATGCGCTTGCATGTAGGCACATCCCACGTACGTGTTGTGGCATCCCTGTAGGGAAAAATAGAATACTACCAGTTTACTTAACAGCTCAACCAGTTCATGTTCTATCGTTCCATATTAGCAAGTGGCGTTTTCAAGACTGCGAAATGCCAATTGTCCAGCCATGGATCAGCACAAAAAAAACAATTTCAAATTTAAAAAATATCTGTTTTATACCATGCCAAGGTTTTAAAATATTCTTCTTCTTCTTTATTTGCTATTCATATTGGAATGTAAGCAATTTAAAAACAATATATTATTAAAAAAAAATTTTAATACAAATTTTGAACAATATTTGAACACAATTCGCGGTCTCTAGCTGCTTGCACGTTGTATACAGGTCTGATGCCTCTCTTTCCTTCTAACTTGCCTTTCAAACTTGTAGCAGTTTATATTTCGGATTTCTGCTCAATATTTTCCAAACTGTTTTTTTTATTTTGAAGTACCATCCTTCTGGTTAATGGTGGGACACAATTTCATTCATATGACTGCCTCGGCTAGCCATGCACCATCCCATACGATCGGTCCAATTTTTCAACACATTTTCGATTGTATTTCAGCTATGACATCGCGTATGTTGGTCTTCAGTGCATCAATTGTTGCTGGTTTGTTGGCATAACACTGGTCTTTGACGGCACCTCAAAGATAATAATCCAACGGCGTCAAATCGGAAATGAGCTTCATCCGAAAAGATGATTTTTCGGTAAAAGTCTTCATCTTCTTCAAGTCGATCCCAAGCCCATGAAGCGAAGCGAAAACGCTTTGGGTGATCGGTTTGCTTCAGCTGCCGAACCAATTGGACTTTGTACGTATACACAACCATTTTCGTTCAGCGGAAGAATAAAACTAATTTTCTGTCAAATCAGATGACAGCTAAGTGTTACCATTCTTCAAATAATACCTAGTTCAAATCCGTAACGATAGATGGCGGGCCCTTTAGTAGGGGAGCTCGGATGAAATATCAAACAAAGGGTATAAGTGCCAACTAGATACATGTATATAAATAAAGATATATATATATACACAGTGCATACAGTTCTGGAGGACTTATGTATAATTGGCTACAACATCTCGAAACCATTATTTTACTTTTTGCTCTTCTTCAGATAAGACAGGAATTCATATTTATAAATGTCTAATTTTCTGAAGTGCGCCCGTTCATTCGTTCATAAGGTGCGCTGTGAATTGAAAGCAACAGGTCATGATGAAGAATCTGTTACAAATCTGTAGAATTTATTCAACAAGTGCAAGCGATAATTGATAAGGACCCTTCAAAATGGATTCATGGATTTAACGTGCATATTCTGCTCGTTCCATACTTATAAGTCTCAAGTCCTCACTGCCAACCTCGATTGTATAACTCGATTAGTTCTTTCTCTCATATGTGTGACAATAATTTCATCTTTTATGAGTCGCAGCCCAGTTATCTTCTAACATTCGACCATAGCCGAGAGAAGTGCCCGCTCAAGCCAGGAACTACCGGTGCCAATTTAGGTTGGCGGTAGATGGTTAAAAGGTACTACCAAAAACTGCATCTCTAAATTCTATTATTGAAGTCTGAGAACAGAAATTATATATGAAGTCGTTTTATTTATAATTTGTTAAGCTATTCATTCATTTCGCCAATAATTTTAAAACTTGAACTCTCCTTAAAAGAATGCACACCCTTTGGCAAAGTTCGTCTTGGAGAGGTCCTCTTGCATAATAATTCGCTTTTGTTCATGTTGAGTAAGCAGTATTAGACTGTGTAATCTGAAGGCGGCCGCCGTAGCCGAATGGGTAGGTGCGTGATTACCATTCGGAATTCACAGAGAGGTCGTTGGTTCGAATCTCGGTGAAAGCAAAATTAATAAAAACATTTTTCTAATAGCGGTCGCCCCTCGGCAGGCAATGGCAAACCTCCGAGTGTATTTCTTCCATGAAAAAGCTCCTCATAAAAATATCTGCCGTTCGGAGTCGGCTTGAAACTGTAGGTCCTTCCATTTGTGGAACAACATCAACACGCACACCACAAATAGGGGGAGGAGCTCGGCCAAACACCTAACAGAAGTGTACGCGCCAATTATTTTTATTTAATCTGAAGGTCAGTGTTGATCTTATGAGACTGGGTGTTTGGTGTTTCGATTATTAACTTATTGTGGGAGTGCGATATAAACATGGGCACATCGTAGCTACATAGGTACATTCAAATGAATGACGACTTCAACACGAACATTTGTAAATATTTACGAAAATACATATAGCTCTTTCGCTGGAGCTCTTTACCTGAAAAAATTTCAATTTATTATGCCTCACCAAGTAAAAGTATAGATGTATTTTCATCTAATGAGACATTGCTAATTGATTGCATAACTTACGTATAAAAATTTATTTTTGGGTTGTGACGTTCTTCCAGTATAACTCATGTATGCCTATGGTAAACACACTGTGATGCATAACTAAATATAAGCAAACCGTACTTTTAATGTTTTTGCTGACTTTAATCAGGCGTACTAATATTTCCTGTATATTTACAATTAGATAATATTAACACTGTGAGTGCCGGCAAGGTGTAATGTTAAGCAACCCCTGTCGTACACCTTCGTGTGACGTGCCACCCAAAGAAGTAGTAAGTGCCATAGTGCCGATTTACACAGGGAAACATTCGGAAGGAAATGTGGGAGAAGGACGGACGGGGAAGGGAGAGGAGATTTTGTCTCCCGTACTTGTCACACACTTTGCCCTTCTTATTCGTATTTTCAATCTTAAAGTTGGCTGCAAAACAATTTTTGACAGTTGCTTTATTCGTTTTCTTCTTTTGTGTGAGAAAGTTCTTCATGGAAAGTTCTGAGTTCTGTGTTGGTTTCCAACCAAACGGAAGAAATGCCAACATTGAACAACCTTAGGACGCTGCTTGGGAAATACAGGATGATTTGTGCTAGTAAAGTAGGTATGATTTAAAAAACTTATGTGACATGCTTATGTTGAGTTCTAATTTTTAACATTTCTAGATACTCTAGTTAATTTTAAGTTTAGTATTTATATTTAAGATTTTTTCATTCAAGTACAAAAATTTATATATTGGGCATGTGAATAAGTTTCCGTCCTTTCTTAGCCAAAATTACGAATTATTTATGCAATTAAAAAATACATGATATTATGTGAAGTATGTGCCATTGGAAGCTACAACTTTACTCCATCTTTCAGGCAGCATACGGATTCTTCTGACAAAAAGTTCAAGTTCTTTTGACTTAATCCATTCATTGAGCCAGTTTGCGATGCTCTCGTAAGAAGTGAACCGCTCTCCAATAAGGGCTAACTGCATTAATCGGAACAGATGATAATCCAAAGGTAAAATGTCTGGAGAATACGGCGAGTGGGGGCAAGATTTCCCAATTCAGTCCCTCTAAATATTTCTGGACCGACATGTGGCCTGGCGTTGTCATGCAGCAAAATCAGTTTGCCATGTCTACCGTCCCATTGCGATGTCGATGGACCTGGTTCAGGCTCCAACATTTTCGACGCTTAGGGTTATCGTAATACATCCATTTTTCGTCGCCAGTGACAATGCGATGCAGAAAACCTTTTCTTTTATGCCGTTCTCTCGATATCCCTCTCTTTCAATTGATATGGCACCCAGTTACCTGCTTTCTGGACCATTCCCATCACGTACAAACATTTATCGTCGGTTGATCTGTCAACATCCAACTCTTTAGACATATCATCAAGGGTTCGACATGTGTCTTCATCCTATAATTGTTGTAGTTGAGTATCTTCGAATTTTTTCAGTGCCCATTCGCGATATTTTTCACTCACGTCGAAATAGCCACTCTTTACCAGTTGCATTTGATGGAGCATGATTACGGTAAATATTGATCAGTTACACGTTTCAGTTGCACTTTTCTTTAAAAAGTAATAATGAAGCATAAATGTTTTTTTTTCGGGACGAACGTAGACATTTTTGACGTCAGATAAAGAAAGATCTTTACGCTTCAAACGAATGTCCACTACTGCGATCGAGACCTCACATATACACCTCCAAATCACCAGTATATTACTAGAGCGAACACAAAAATAGTATCAGCAGCGACACCTCTTTTGCGAGGGTGGAAACTTATTCCCATTTCCAATATACAAAAAAAAAAAAAAATTATTTATTATTAAACCAATCCAGTTTGTCTTCAGCATTGAAATATTTAAGAAACTATCCATATGTTTGCGGATTGTAGAATATATCTAAGCTTTAAGATGCTAACGAATGTTGCCGCAAACAATTTTGTCCGTGGGAAACATCAAAAGAGAGTTTCCAGTGCCTCCATTCCAGATGTCTCTGTGTGGTAGGTACATACAAAAACATGCGACATGGCACTCGACGTGTTAAGGACCAGGCCAGCCAATTAAATTTTTTTTATATAAATCGTCTGAAATTGCCAAGCATTTTCGGTTCACAAGTTATTGGCGAATTGGCATTTTTTGTTTTGCTATTTTGGCTAACTGATAAAAGGTGCAACAGTTACGGGTTTAGTGTGTGAGTAGATGTGGAATGTAAATATGTATGTATATGTAGGAAACAATTTTCAGAATTTCGTGAAATATCGAGAAATCATCAACCTCTATGTTTGCCTATCTACTCGTCCGTGCACAAATCTTGGTATACCTTCTGCTCAAATATGAACGAGACTGATTTAATAAAACACAAACGGTTAATTACACAGGCCGACAAAATTTAACCAACATTCAGACCCAGAAACCAGACTATATATTTCCGAAGGTTTATGATGCGCTGAATCCAAATCTGGCCTCAGAATTGCTCTATCAGCTCTGGTTTTCTGGAGATGTCCTAACCTAAAAGTGCAAAAAACACTGTTTTTGCCCATATTTGAGGTTATGTAGCCTTGCAGATGTTTTCTTTCACCAAAAATTAAAGGATGGCATCTTTAAATACAAGCCTTCTTTTTTCAAATGGCGTTGAGTATGCTCAAATATCATTTTTTTTCGCAGAGATATCGCATTTTGAAATTTTCATGTTTCTAAATTTTCCTACACCTGAAAATCGATTGAGATAACATAGACATGATATAGTCGATTACTAATTTTCTTGAATTGAGTCTTATTTTTCTTAAAATTTTGTCTCACACCATAAGTGTGCTGACTCACCACACTCCTACACTTGCTTGCGGTGCAAAGTAATCACCATTGGAGGTGATACACATATGCCAACGTTTTTTCCAATCATCATAGCATTTCTGGAAGGCCGATTTTGGTATGGATTTCAGTTCCTTCTTCGAATTCTCTTTTATGACTTCAATTGTCTAAAAATGTTTTCCACGGAGCGGCGACTTGAGCTTGGGAAACAGGAAAAAGTCACATGGAGCCATATCAGGCGAATACGGTGCTTGCGGAACGATATTAACATTATTTTTGTTCAAATAATCGCGAACAAGACGTGATGTGTGAGCTGGTGCATTATCGTGATGCAAGAACCATGACTTGTTGTCCCACAATTCCTTCCTTTTAAGACGAATGTTCTCGCGCAAACGCTTGAAAACGTCTAAATAATATTCAGCGTTAACCGATCGGCCTTGCGGAAGGAACTCCGAGTGCACCACACCTTCGTAATCGAAAAAAACAGTCAGCATAACCTTAATTTTTGAGCGACTTTGGCGTGGTTTTTTGGGGTTCGGCTCCTCCGGGGGGCGCCAATCCGATGATTGTTGGGCTGTTTCGACGTCATACTCATAAACCCAAGTCTCGTCACCAGTTTTGATGTGCCGGATGTCCGTATCAGTCATGGCGAGCATTTCCTTAGCGACAGTTTTGCGTTGTTCTTTTTGAAGAAAGTTCAACAATTTTGGAACAAGACGCGCGGACACTCGTCTCATGCCCAAGACATCATGAATAATAGTATGAACGGATCCATTTGATATGCTCAGCTCACTAGCTATCTCTCTTTCGGTCACACGGCGATTTTCAAGCACAATTTCCTTTACTTTTCCGATGTTTTCGTCGTTTACTGATGTTACTGGACGACGTTCATGAAGCAAGTTTTCAACCGATGTTCGGCCCTCTTTGAACGATTTGTACATGCGATTGACTCTTTAGGGAATGCACGAATGTGAAATTAGTTTTTTAAGTTGAATAGAGAAGCCCATAATTTGATACTAAAAAAGTAAAAAATTAAAAATAAATACAAAACAAATATCATACTCGATAGGTCGCCCCTAATATACATAGATGGGCTTACTATTGTATGATTGCATGTAAATATGCACTTACATTCTGTATATACATATTTTTCATATCTATGCCATTCGCACTCGTATATGTATTGACAGCTATCCATTGCATGGGAATCCACAAAATATTTAATTAACGTTTTTGAAAACCAGTACAAACACTTTGTCATTTGAGCGCTTTGTTAACGACAACAGCGCACGCTAATAAATATTTATCTAAAATGTTGTTACTCAAATCGGAAGTACACTTAAAGCGGCCACATCGTACGAGTACGTAAAGTTGCATATACGGTTATATAAAAAGAGTGTGGACATTTCATTAAAATGACGCGTTACGTCCAAAATAATCTTTTGTGCCGATTCTTATTTGCAGTCATGGGGGAAAGTTTTATAAGTTATGCCTGAAGATTTGAGGCTTTTAAC
>JAYXIM010013149.1:0-15996 GCA_037575425.1 Anastrepha fraterculus | reverse complement strand
CGGTACACAAAAAATGAAAGCAACATATTAAGAAATTCATTGAAGAAAACAGTAAAACGTTTTAAACTTTTATGAGAAATGTTTAGTCAGTAATTTTTCTACAATATCTATACATTTTTTCCTAAGTACAGCTTTAGAATTAAATTTCACTAAATAAAAATAAAAAACTTCACTTCAATGAGGCAGAAAAAGTTTCCGTATACATGAAAACAGGGATTCCCCGCAGTACGCAGTGGCATATTTATACCCAATAACGGGTATTATTTAGTTTGTAATTGATTTTGCTGTGACTACATTGCTGTGGAGTTTTTTTTAAGTTTTTGTGTACAAGAAATAGCGATGATCCTCAAAACTAAGGAAATTAGTGTGGCGAGAGAAAAATTATCCTGAAACTTCGAAATGAAAGCAAATCTTTCCGCGAAATTGGGCAAATCATAGGAAGAAGTCACTCTTCCGTGCAGTATGTCGTGCAAACCATACAATACAAGTGGTTCAATTGTGCCGAACCCTCTTTCTGATCGACCTAGAAAGCTGACCGTACGTGAAAAACGAACCATATTGCAATCAAAGGAAAAATAATTCGCGAGTTACGGCTTCTCAAATCTGTAAAAGCATTTCACATTCCTGTGGCAAGCATGTGGCATTAAAGGAAGAAAACTAGTGTGGCGTAGGAGCGGTACTGAACTCATGTACCAACTGTGAAGCATGGCGGGGGAGGTGTGATGGTCTGGGGGTGTATGGCGGCGAAAGGAGTTGGCAAACTTGTTTTTATAGAGTCGAAAATGCATCAATTTTCTTATTTACATATTTTAAAGACTAGCATGATGCAAAGCGTTCAACAGTTGGAGCTTAGTGATGATTACTGGTTACAGCAGGATGATGATCCCAAGACTCCGGCACATGGCAATCAGCATGTTAAGCTCTGGTTGCTGTATAACACAAATCACCAATTGCTGTTTCCAAGCTGTATAACCAATATTCTTATTAAAAGCAGCAAACATAATAAAAGGAAAGAAAAAACAAACGGTACTTTACCGTTATTACAACACATAATCATACCAGCGTACAAGCAAAGAACTTCGTTCTGTACTTTCAATTTTTTTCAAGGCTCTTTTCGCGTTTTCTCCGTAACTTTTTAATTTTATAATATGTTAAAGAATAGTTTTTTTCAGTTTATCATGATTGTAAAAATGCGAAAATTTTTAAGTTTGGTGTTTCTTCCTTTTTTTAATTTAAAGCTACAGAAACTATAAGTTAAAAAAAACTTTATTATTAAACAAAAGTATGTTAAAAATGATCACTCTGAGAAAATTTTAGTGTTAATGAAAATTTTTTGGTTCTTATAAAATTTCATATTTTGAAAGTGAAAATTTAATTTTTGGTTTGTTTTAATATTTTTCTCTAAACTCTTCTTAACAATGAAAATCTCTTTACACATTTTAAAAAGCGTTTGAATTTACTGAGTGCGAATTAAAACCATAGAGGTGTAATCGTTTCTTCCGGTCCTCAATCCTTACTGGGACTAGGGCATCAAGAGCTGTATTCTTGGTAAAAATAGGCAACAAAATACCAGAAAATACTGAAGAAACCATAACGTCATTTTTACAAAAAGAGTACCTTATCTAGTAACATAACCTCAAATTTAGCAAATAAGTCGTTCTCTTAACAAACAGTTTATCTTAACAAAAAAACTCATAAATTAAATTGTAACACATTTATTTAAAAAAAAACCCACGTTGTAAAGACAATTTGTCACACTTCCAAAGTTCTTTAAGGGGTTATACGCAGTTATGACTTTCAAAAAAATCGATTTTTTTTTATTGCATTTTTGTAATGTACATATGTATATTCAAAAGTATACGCACGAAATTTCAAGTAGATCTAATCAATACTTTCGGAGTTATACCTAAATATGTAGAGATGCCTCGGCACGTTTTAAGGTAGGTATTGAAACTTTAAACGTGTTTTTTTCAAAACGGCATTTTTCAAGTCGGTGTACACGATATCTCGAAAACGGCTTGTTTGATCGGTCAACCGTTTTAACTCAATCTTTAAAGATACATTTTCTAGTAATTAATCGTTCCTTTTGTGAATCTGATACTTATTTTCCATTTTATAATCAATTTACGGCCAAATTTTAACGTAAAAATCGAAATCATTTCTTTTAAAAGCTGCCATTTTGTGAAAATTCACTATTTTGATTAGCCGAACGATTAATTACTAGATAATCTAATATATTAACAAAATTTGTTTGGTTTTTTGATTTCAGATAATCCAATCCTGAGTTACGAAATACACCGTAAATCGTCTTTTTTTAAAGGAGGTTCCAGAAATCGCCTACAGCGCGCTCTATAATCAACATTTTCATAAATAAAAAATTTTGTTACGTTCTTGAAGGATGCTTTTATAACCACCAAAAATTCTCAAATTGAAATATTCTGAAGTTTCTTCAGGATAAAACCTTGACAACCCGTCTTTTATTTGCTTCATAACTGCGTATAACCCCTTAAGTAATTCAATAAAAATTTGGTATTTTATTTTCTTAGAATGGGCATTTTAGTGCGTTTCTATATCCAAAGCTAGGCAACACTGCAGTAGCGAGAGAGAGATTTAACTGCTGAAAGCAGAACACCAACAACAACTGCAATCGTGGTCAATGTGACCAGATGTTAAAAAAAAAGTAAAGTTAATAAAACTGAGTGAGTTATTGAACTAATTCTTAAAAAATGGATATTTACAAAATTATATACATTACCTACATTTTAATAAGAACAGGCTCGAAGAATGTCATGAAGAAAGAATTAAAACTCCGAGACTAAGTAAGAAAAAAACGCTAAATCAAGTTACGAAAATTGTAATTTGGCCATACTGTGCTAATACGACGACACTCATTGTCAAAGAGGAATAGCAAAGAGAGCAAAGTAGCGGTACCACGATAGGCGTCATCTCATTATCCTTTCCATCATGGGGTGTATGAAGACTTTTGTCCACTACTGTATGTACGTACATACATATGTAACTAATATAACGGGTGATTTTTTAGCTATTATCTTTTTAAACAGTTGGTTTAAACAGCTGAGGCACGTTTCGTATTTTGTTTCACTGTCAAACATCTTCAGTTTGGTCTATAATTTAACCATGAATCGTCTTACAAACGACCAACGCTTGCAAATCATTGAATTTTATTATAAAAATGCGTGTTCTGTTAAGAAAGTTTAAAATCCACTTTTTTATCGAAAAATTGTGTTCAGCGACGAAGCTCATTTTTGGTTCAATGGGTACATAAATAATCAGAATTGTCGATTTTGGAGTGAAGTTCAGCCAGAAGAATTGCAAGAGCTACCAATGTATCCAGAAAAGGTCACATTTTGGTGCGGTTTATGGGCTGGAGGTATCATTGGACCGTACTTCTTCAAAGATGCTGCGAATCGTAAAGTACATAACTGTGAATGGTGAGCGCTGCCGTGAAATGATATCCAACTTTTTTTGCCCAAAATGCAAGAGCTTGACTTGCATGACATGTGGTTTCAACAAGACGGTGCCACATGCCACACAGCACGCGTAACAAAGGACTTGTTGAGAGGCGAGTTCGGTGAACATTTTATTTCACGTTCGGGACCTGTCAATTGGCCACCCAGATCGTGCGATATAACGCCTTTAGATTATTTTTTGTGGCGCTATGTTAAAGCTCATGTCTATTCAGACAAGCCTGCTTCAATTAACGCATTGGAAGACAACATTAAAGCATTTATATATGAGATACCGGCCGAAACATTTGAAAGAGTATGCCAAAATTGGACTAAGCGGATGAACCATTTGAACGCAGACGCGGTCAACATTTGCATGAAATAATCTTCAAATATTAAATTATATGGACTCTACTATCGATTTAAATAAAAATTCCATGCATTTTTCTGAATTTTACGTTGGATTTTTTGAAAAACTTTCCTATAGATCTTAAAAAATCACCCTTTATAATATCCGAAAATAAATAATAGAAAATCCGAATCCTAAGCTTTTTAAAATTTATGTATTGTGCAATCCCACGCTGTGGAATTGTCCACTTGTGGAACAACAACCAGACGCTCGCCACAAATAGGAGGAGGGACTCAGCCAAACACCCAAAACGAGTGTAAGCGGCAATTACATATACATATGTATATGATACATACATATAAACATATACACAGCCACAGTCAAGATAATAGAAACATGACATTTTGACAAGCTTTTACTACTTTTCTTCTGTTTTTTTCTTAGTTTTCATTAACTGTGTAGAAATACATGCACTTCATTCCAGAAGAAATGTCGTATTTAACCCTTTCGCGATATTGTTGCCATATGGCAACAGTAAACTTTAAAAGGCCATCAACACTCTCTTGTAAAAAATATCAATTTTTTTGTTACATATTTTCAAAAATTCAAGTTTAATGGTTAAACATAAATAAAATAAATAATAACCGCCCATTATATATCGGTAATACAACATTTTTAAAGAAAGCCTTCTGGCATATAGCACTTCACTCTGAAATTTGTATTTTGCATTTTTAGATTTTTGAGGCATTTTGGGAAAATGTTTTTAACAATTTTTGAATAACGTATATAGAAAAATGTTCAATCTGTCATTTGGCATATAAATATTTTTTTGCTAGCAGCTTTAAAAGCTGTGCTAGTTTTTAAAACTAAGCTTGTTGCCATATGGCAACAAATTTCTCGTAAGGTGTTAACTTGCATTGGATTGCAGAAGAAGTTTATTTGCGATTGAAACGAATACACAACATTTGTTGCCATATGGCAACATTAAAAAAAAATCACTTAACAAAAAAAAAAAAAAAAAAAATTATTTGTATTGTTATTGGTCCTAAAATAAATACTCAGACAAAAATTTGGATTTTTTGGATGGCGCAATAAAAAGATGTACCGAAAGGGTTAATCGGAAGTTTCAAACATTGTAGCTCTTGCATGTAAGACGACTTACAAGAAATTACTTGGCAATGCCAGCTGAACGCTGAATTCTTTAGTCCAATAGTTTATGGGTATACATTTGGCTCGACCTGCATTTTGGAAAAGCAGCGTTTAATAGAAAAAGTCCGAGGACTTTCTTCAGCTCTACTAAAGTTGAAAGAGGGTAGAGAAATGTAATATTAGCTTTATACCGGCTTAGCTACATTAACAAAACATCAAATTATTGGAGACTTCCTCAAACGAATGCCAAGTATATCTAGGTAATTCAAACGGGAAACTCAATAACCTCCTGCATGGTCATAGCCGCTGTAGTAGCTTATTTCTTTCATTATTACTGGGGAAATTGCGTAGTATATCATAAAAATAAAACCGTACTTATGGTTTTTGTGCTTTTAATAATACGCTGGTAGTCACTTATTTCACACTCAATACGAGGTGGTTTATTTTTAAATAAGAAGCTTAAAAGCTTCACAACAACAACAACGCAAAAGTTTCATGCTTGTCGCAAGATTATTTCACTCGCACTTACGTCTCTTCTCTAACGTTCTACACGATTTATAAATTTTCTTCCGATTCTAAGGACTAAACTTTGCACTGAATTTTGATTTTATTTGCCAAAATTCTTAATTCCATATTTTACATCTCACAATCATATTTTCATTTTCCAAAAACAAAAAAAAACAAATTTTATATTAAAACCAATTACTCTTCACATGCGTCAACCCACCGGCAAAAATACAAGACGACTGAGGCAGCAAAAGCAGTAATGGCAGCAGAGCACATGGATGGCTTTTCAAACACCCGCACAACAAAACCAAAATGCTACTCAAGTACACAAGCAAATAAAAATCCAAAACACATGCACACTCACATATGCACACATGCTCATATACAACAAAGACAAACCAGCAAATAGAAAAACGCACGCACAACTAAGATGTTATCAGTTAAATAATCCACGACTCTGTTCGCACATTTTACAATCCACATTCCAGCCACTGTCGGTATTCCAAAAGCTTCACTCTAAAGTAATGGCGCTTGTTTCAGTAATATATAAATATAATTTTATTTTTACCTTTTCGCTGGTTTTATCACTTCACAAAATGTTCTTGTCAACAGAAATGACAGCTAGGCTCTGCACTGAATGTCATACTCAGCAGCAGAAGTTGGCAAGTGCTGCCATATCACAAGTATCTAAAATTGGCTTGCACTAAAAATCGATAAGTTGGCTAGATGAAGTTATCGAAAAGTATGCGATACAGAAAAATGTTGAAAATGAAATTGTATTACGCGTTGAAAAATGAGAAAACAATTCTTCTTCACATAATTTTGTCTCTCATTTTCTCAAATATTTATTAAACTTAGGTCAAATCTTTATAGCTATAGAAAATCAAAAAAAAATGTATTTAATAATTGCTTCTTCAAAATGGTATACGTATAGGGGGAAGGGGGAAAAATGGGAACAAAAGTTTAGGAAACTAAAAAACCAGCAAGTGAAAACACATTGGATATATTTATTACAAAAAAGTGCGTGTAGCGTAGTACACATAACCGAAGTGAAATTTCAAGGCAGACAAAGAAAGAGGGAGAGACCCGAGAGAGAATGAGAGAGAGAGAGAGAAGGAATATATATCTAAATAAATTCACAACATTTGCAGAGAATACAAATAGATAAAATTTACTAAAAACTATACGTTGCTCGCAAAAAACTATTACGTCGCTCGCTCTCTCGCTCCGATGTATTAGCGGGGCATTAGAGCCGTGCGCACAAATACTCTCTCTCGCTCCGATGTATTAGCGTGGCGTTAGAGCCGTGCGCTATAACGTGCATAGACAAGGCACGCACATGCACAATACTATCTATCCTACTCTAACAATATGTTGCCCTCTTTCGCTCTACTATAGTAATACGGTGTTAGTGCTGTACGTTTACGCGTCACTCTCTTTCTCTCTCTGTTATACTCTAACGCCTAGTAATAATGTATACGTGGTTCTGTCTTGCTCCTACAATACGAGATACGAGTAACGTCGTGCGACTTAGACTAGCGCCTTAGCCTAGGAGTGGCGAAAGGACCGCAGAAAAGGGAGACGTGAATAGCCTAAAGTGTATCTAAGATATATATAAGGTATAGCTTTCTCTCTCCTTTTCCTCTACGTTATATCTTTTTTCTCTCTTGCGGAACGAAAATGCCCAAAACGTTGCATGGCCTGAAAATTGTATCCTTTAATGTAAAAGAATACTGGGGGTACTAGAATTTCGAAAAAATCGATTTTTTTTCATGTTATGATAGTTTATACTTTCAAAAATATGCTTGCAAATTTTTATATTGAAATTCGTTGTAGTTTAAACGTTACAGTTCTTTAAAACGAGACCGGTTTGGATTACGACGCCCAGGTAAAAGCGCGTTAACCGTGCTTTTCTCGAAACTATTTTTTCCGAGTTGGCGTTGGTAATTTCTCAAAAAGTACTGAACCGATTGATTTGAATTTTTAACATGTTATTGAGTAGACTTGTGGCTCTCGCGGGTAGCAGAATTATAATTTTATTATCAATGTTTCTATTTTTTTAGGAGCGAGAACGTGAAAAAAAATTATTTTCTTTGTTTTTCCAATAAACAATTAAAAAATCTATAAAAAACATTTTTTTTTTTTGGAAATCTGCTACCCACCATAGCGACATATCTCCTAATGAATAGTCGACCGAATTTTTTTTTTCAGACGTACCTGAGCAGCCTCAATCAGTTACGCCAGTGGCATGACGGAACACATGAACATTGAAAAAAAAAAAAATTTTTTTTAGTAAAGAATTGATCTAATGAATAAAAACGATTTTCAATTGATACCGATTGTTTTTCTTCAATTTTCAAACGCCTTCAGTTTTCACGTCTGACCAGAAAGACCTTAAAAAAAAAATGTATATTCATTTAAACATAAATATTAATATGGAATTTTTTTTTCAAAATAATAAATACTATCAGTTTTTCGCAAAACTGATTGAAAAACTCTTTGTCTGGAGGAGCTGCCCCCTCTAAACAAACGAAAAAAAAACACCTTAACTTATAATTTTTCCAGCAGTTCCTTTATGGCAGAACTGCGTCCACTGTGTCATCATCTGTTCAGAAAAACTTCTTATTTATCGAAATCGCGCACACTCTGACTTTCATCTATCCATTCCTCAAGTAAACAGCTGTGATTGCTGCTGATTTGCAACAGCCGTTTCAAAATGGCTAACAAAAGTCCTTCGTGATCAATGATTTATTAGTACGTAAATCTGCAATACTACGTGAGCAAGTCCTTATGTTTTAATTTTTCTCTGCAATGAAAATGTTGTTGCTGTTTGACAAAATCTAGATTCGATATGTTGCTTTATTTTGCCATGTGGCAATGCTTCGTGAAATTTGTTAGAACATTCTAATACTGAATCCGGTTGAATTACGTACTCTGACAGAATTATAATACAGCCTCGGTGGCGCAGTAGGCAGCGCGTAAGTCTCATAATCTTAAGGTCGTGAGTTCGAGCCTCACCCGGGGCATTCAATTTTTTGTGTTTTTCTGTATTTTTCTTTGTAACTTTACTTTGTTTTCAATAATTGTTAAATCATGTTATTAATTGCCTAGAATGTTTATTACTTTTTTACAACGACAACAGCTGTAAGCGGTGGAGCAAAGTGTTGGAATGTTAATTTCGCAAATTAATTGCACAGCAACTGTTGAATTGATGAAGCATATTGAATGTGTGTGTGTGTGTCAGTGTATGCATATATGCATTGCCCTCTATACATGGATTGTCGCATGTGGAATGTGTCACACCATTTGTGGGCAATCAACAGGTGCGTCGTGCGTTTGCTTATGCTCGTATGTGTGTGTGTGTCTTAGAACGAAAATGCAAATGCCAATTAATATGCAAACATAAAATAGATTTGCCATTAAAATGACTGCTATTAGACAACTACACTCCGAAGAGCGCCCCCGATGTTAACGCTTCGGAGACAAGTTGACTTCATTAAATTGGTTAATTGCGGCGATAAATCTTAGGCATTTACAAATACCCGATGCTTAGCCAAAAATTTGAAAATGAAATACGACAATTTACGGGCGCTGGTGAAAATGTTTAAGTTTGTCATTGAGTTTGATTAAAACGGGCTGTTAAGCTTTCAAACTTATTGATGCCGAAAACCTCGTTACAATGTTGTTTTTTTTTTTAACAAGTTGTCGGGCTAAGGAAAAAGTTAGCTTGTGGATTACGCGATATTCGCTTCAATTTTTTTTCTCTACTCAAATAAACTTTTGAATTGCTTTTAATTCCTCAAAAGTGCCGAAATGCTACAAATAATTCATTTACAAATTGAACGGCATTAAAATACAGTAAAAACTCGATAATCTGGACGCCTCCTCGAGCGCGTTCGAATATTTGAAGTGTTTGGAGAAACAGGGTGGCCCAAATAAGACATACTAATGACTAAAGACTACTGCCTAGCAGTATGCGCAGTTGCTCCATCTTGTTGAAACCACAAATTAGGATACTGCTCCGCCATTGGTCGCAAAAAGTTTTCAATCAATGTTCTGTAAGAAGCTCCTGAAATCGATTCCGGCGTTTCATCCTCATTTTCGAAGAAATATGTACCGATAACTCTAGTGGCCATAACACCGCACCAAACAGTACATTTAGATGGGTGCAACTGATGTTGGTGTGTTGCCCTTGGATTTTCCGAGCCCCACAATCTACAGTTTTGTTTGTTGACATAACCATTTAAATGGAAATGCGATTCATCCGACATCAAAACATTATTTAAAAACTCAATTTGTGTGGCTAATTGTGTAAGAATAGTAAAACCCGATAATTTTAACGCGTTGTGTTGTACTGTAGGGTTCCATAATAAATTTCCAACAATTCAATTATAACCTACAAAAAGAGAAAAATAAATATGTTAAAAAATAAAAAAGTTATTTGTGCTTAACATTAGTAGGTCTTATTTGGCCCACCCTGTATATACGAGGGCGCTTCAATAACTAACCGTGTTTGATGGCAGAGGGTGTTCCTGAGGGAAGTTGGTGTTGGTATCGTGTGCCGCTATCTATCAAACGACAGCGAAACAAATTTCAGACTTATGGATGGGTTAGTTTGGATTTAGCAGCTATTCGAGTTAGACGTGTTTCGTGATTTTTGCTAAGATGGAAGAAAATCCGGGACTTCGCTTTTTGTTTTTGGAAGGGAAAAATGCGAAAAGATAAAAGCAAAGTTTGGATGCTGTCTATGGGACGTTTCGCTATCTCTGACCACAGTTAGATATTGGTTCAACGAATTTAAACGTAAGCGAACATCCGTTTTTGACGAGAAGCAACCAGGACGCCCGGCAGACGTAGTACATTCAAAAAGTCCACGACATGATTCTCCCTGGTCGACGAACGAAAGTGCGCGAAGTATCAGAGGCCATAAATTGAGAGACTGGAACGGCAATTAATATTTTACATGATAAGTTGGCGCTGAAAACAATATCGGGCCGATGGGTGCCGCCATTGCTCACAAGCAACAACAAGCGGAGGCGGCTGATAACTTCGAAGCAGTGTTTGTAGCAATTTAAGTCAGATCACAAGGAATTTTTGATCGAGTTGTCACAGTTGATGAAACCTGGATTCATCATTACACACCAGAAACTAAGCAGCAGTCTAAACAATGGCAGCAGTCGCGAACAGCAAAACGACGCTCGCTCTGAGATCTGAACACTTCTTTCCAGTAGGCTGCAATGGAAATCCAGTTAACTCCAGACTTGGCTAACGACCCAATTTTCCAGCTTGACCGTATACTTAGAGGTTCCAGAATAACAGCGAGTTTGACTGAAAAACAGTTAACCCTTATATCTTCTAGCTTATTTAATTCTAAATCCTGCTTTTATGTTACTAGGTTACAGTTGTATTGCGATTTTTTTATCAACGACCTGTGGGTGAACAATGGGGAATATCCACGAGAATGGGAATATGCCGTAGAATGCATCGTGTAACAGATACAATCAACCGCTCCATTTTTTTTGCAAAGGTGAGGTTTCTTATGACCCAAATGGAGCGACAAGCGGCAAAAGAAATTTTCGATTGAG
This sequence comes from Anastrepha fraterculus, assembly GCA_037575425.1. NCBI lineage: Eukaryota > Metazoa > Arthropoda > Insecta > Diptera > Tephritidae > Anastrepha > Anastrepha fraterculus. The sequence continues at coordinate 4,939 of JAYXIM010013149.1, read as the reverse complement.
TTGCTCGGCTATGGGGTGCCTTCTTTTAGGAGCTCTCGAGGGGAAATAAATTTTTACACGGACGAATCCAAGCTAGAAAATATAGGGGGCTGTGGAGTTTTTTCAAAACAAATATTATTAGAATTATCTGCTAGACTACCGGACTGTTTTTTTTTTGTCGTGACAACTAGCAAGTGCAGCACTCAGACATTAATTATGTACTACACTTGGATTCCCCTTTAATTTTTTTTAAATCTACCCGATCTTCGAAAAAATCCTTGGGGTGCCAAGGAGCCAAGGTGGTCGCTTCTTAACACATCAGTGCCAAATCTGATTCGAGCGAAGGGGAGGCAGACGCACAGAAAGTGGTCCGCCGTCTCATCCTCCTCTTCTCAAGTTGGGCAGAGTACACTGTCTGAGATGCTTACCTTTTCCATGCGTTTCGCCCACAGAAAGTGGCCCGTCATCAGTCCAACCAGCAGTCTGCACTCCCTTATGCTTAATGAGAGGAGGGTTTGTGACAGTCGATCGGACATGACAGGTATCATCAGTTTAGTCCATCTGCAGCCTATCCCAGCCTGCCAGGCTCACTTGTGGGCTGTAGTAACCCATTTGCTAACCGTGGATTTGACGGTTGCAGAAGTTGGCCTCGGGCCCATCCTAGCTAAGGAGTCAGAGGTTTCGTTGCCCACGATACCCACGTGTCCCGGGTCCCATGTTAGCATCAGGCTATTATGTCTACCGACATAGTTCCGCCTGGATTTACAGGACTCGACTACCCCTGATGTGGTTGGGCCCTGGTCAGCCTGTAAAAGTGTGGACCAATCTCTGCAACAGATTTCCGAATCAGGTTGAATGTACATATGTGCTACCTGTATCCTAGAGTGCTCGATCTAAATTAGTTATCTCAAAATTTCTACAGATCTTTTTCACAGTAGTTATTGCATCACACCATGGCACTACGGAGTTGTTTATGAATTTATTTGCGATTTCCATACGCCCTGCGAAATTTCTGATCCTTTTATCAGAAATATTATTAGGTCTTAGTGCTCGTAAGATAGCCTCCATCTCTATCTTGATAGGAAACGACGCCGACCAGTCATAGCAATCTACTAGATTTTCTCATTGCATTTATTTTCCTAGTTTTAGGCCACCATAGGTGACTACTGGGTCGACAACAGTAGTAAATGGCTAGTGAGTCAAAAAGACATATGCAGGCGGAAAGAGCTCTCGTACCCCTATTGGGAACACCATCTAAATGAGCATTTCAAGCGAGGGTTTTGTCAAGAACCACACCAATATATGTTGCTTCCTTAGAAAAACTGATCCTTATACTAAAGATCACGCGTGACTCCTGTTCAACCAAATACGTAATTTTTTTGGGTATTCATTTACTTTTCATCATGGAAAGACTTACGGCTCAACAACGTTTACAAATCGTACAATTGCATTATGAAAATCGACACTCTGTGAAAATTGTTCATGGCGCGCTCAGGCCAACTTATGGGGTTCAGTGAATGGCTGCGTCTATGAACAAAATTGCCGTATTTGGGCTGAAGAGGAACCCGAAGCCATTCAAGAACAGCCATCACATTCGCTGAAAACAATCGTTTGGTGCGGCCTATGGGCTCGAGGAATAATCGGTCCATATTTCTTCAAAGACAAAGCTGGCGCCAATGTAACACTGAATGCCCAACGCTATCGCGCAGTGATAAACGATTTTTGAAGCTCGTGATCTCAACAACTTTTGGTTCCAACAAGACGGTGCTACTTTCCGAATAGCCCTTTAAGCAATGGATTTACTGCGTCGATTGCTCTTTTTTCGGTAAGCAATTTATTTCTCGTCTCGGACCAGTGAATTGGCCACCAAGATCATGTGATATCACACCTTTGGAGTTTTATTTGTGTGGGTATGTAAAGTCCAAATGCTTTGTGGAAAACCCAGTTTCGATTGAGGCATTGGAAGCCAATAATACTAAAGTTATTTATGAGATACCGACCGAAGTCCTCGAGCGAGTGGCGAGTCGTTCAAAATTGGTGTTTACGGATGGCCGATTCACGGTGCAGATGCGGTCAATATTTGAAAGGGATTATCTTTGAAAAATAAATTTCATAAATTGTTCTATATAAAAATAATAAAGATTGCTCAATCAATTTGAATTTTCGTTGTTTAATTTTACCTTTTATTTATTGATCACCTTTTATTTAGAAAGTTCTATCATAGAAAGTTTCCTTCTCGGGATGACTGGTGCAAGAATTGTCTTTTACGGCTTTACTGAAAGTCCTTTGCTGTCAAGTCCGATGTTATCTGGGTGAAGCACAGAGCTCGTTGCATGAGGTTCGTTATTGTTTCATTATGCTTCCCTGAGATGAAGATCACCAAATTATCCGCATAACTTTATCTATCAAACTCTTCTTGGTCATTCTGTATGTGAAGGAGTTCATGTATAAACAAGGTCCTTAGTAGAGGAGAGAACGGATTTCCCTAAGGGCATTCTTTGGTGCCATTATTGATTTCCGAGTTCCTCCTATTTCTATGCTGTATTTATGCATTTATTGTCAACAAAGCTCCGAGATGTCGATGCAAGTACATAGGGCTATACAGGGTTGCCAATATTCGACGGACCCATCTGACAACCTGTATCTTTTGACAGAGACGTCAGATCGCTTAATGACATACCGCGTTGGAAGTGTCAGCCCAAGCAGATTTTTACCATGGAACAGTACACGCCACGCGAGCGCTCCCAAATTGTTGAAATTTACATTCAAAAAAAGAAGTTAATTGTGAAAACTCAACGTGCGTATAAAAAATTAAATAATGTGAAAAGTACGCCTTCCAAGAACACCATTAAACGCCAACGAGACGTCACCAAGGACATCCCAAAATCGCCGTTCTCAGCAGTTGGGCATTGCTCGGACCACTTTACAACGAATTATCCCCATTGATTTTCATTTATTCCCGCATAAGATTCAATTGACGCAAAGATAGTTGCCTGCGGGCAAGCCTCTTCGATTGGAATGGGCCCAAAAAACACATAGGTCCGTCGAATATGGGCAACCCTATATTTTTAGACCTCTACTTTTGTAGCAAGGCTACTATTTACAAAGTTTGTTTAGTGCCCAGTTTATAGAGTGGAACATCTAAAACTACCTGTTTCATAGCAAAGCCCGCTTTTTAGATGTGCTCCAATTACCAGGTTAGTACTGTACATATGTATATGTAAGTATGCACATTGTAGCAACATTTATAAATAACACGACTTAGAAGTGTATTAAACTGCTTCTTGCTACTGCAACTAGCGAAAAAACCGTACGCCGAGCATTCGTCCCTTTAATTAAGCAACTGAGGAGATAAACATCTCTGTGATTTATTGCTGTCAAGTTTATGATTGTCGCTACATCTAATAACACACATTTTTATTGAACAGTTATACAACCCAATAAAACCTTATTAACATTAAAAAGAAAAAATTGTACTTGTAAATAATAGCAGTGAAATAGTATTGGATACAAATTTTGTATGCCACTTTAAGTTAATTTGGCTGATCAGCAATGATTTCATATAGGGCAGAACTGGTCCGAGTGTTGCCAAGAGAGTGCATGGTGGTGTAGGTTTCCGGTCCTACTTAGAATATACTGTTACGAGCCGAAAATTAGTCTTAAGACATAAAAAGTGGACGTGATTTTATCCGATCGCATAAAATTTGTGTCGGATCTAAACGACGTGGAGAGCAATACGTGTTTTGCCGCTTGGTGTTTTGACGAGTTTTATAGTTAGGCGCTATGGTAATACACACATTTACCCAGAAATAGGCGTGGCACCGACCAGTTTTTTAATTTTTCTTACGTCGTAGTGTTTTTTGGGTGGGCGGGTTAGTGATCGATTTCGCCCGTTTCCAATACCAAACTATTGGTGAATAAGTTCGTAGGGATTTTAACTTTATTTAAACAAAAAAACAATAATTTTATCAATAAGTTTATCAATTATATATTCGCCGTTGCTGTTTAAAACCTCTTTCCACCTCTCGACCAATTTGTTGAAGTCGTTCCGCCAAAAATCGCCTGGTCTGGTGTCAAAGAAGTTATTGAGTTGTTATCGAAGGTAACGCCTTTCATATGGTTTGCCAGGAAGCCGAAAAGATGGTAGTCGATCTGTGCAAGGTCCGGAGAATACGGCGGATGCTGAAGGACCTCCATTCGAGCTCTTGGAGTGCGGCTTTGACGACTAGTGCAACATGGGGTCCAGCGTTGTTCTTGGATTGACCATGTCGATCAAGGCTTTTCAGTCGACTAGCTTCACTCACGCGGTGTAGCTGTGCAAGGTGGATCTCCTTGTTGAGTGTGGCATTCTTTTCGAGCGTTTCTCAAAGCACCACGCCCTCCCAGTCGCACCAAACACATATCATCATCTTCTTTGGATGATCTCGTGGTATCTCCTGGAGCCACTCACTCCTTTCTTTGCTTCATATTGATGTGTAGGCACCATTTCTCATCTTCTTTAACGATTCGGTAAAAAAGCGCTGTTTATGACCGCGTGTTGCTCGATGCCGGGCGAGATGCTGAGAAGACATTTGAAGGCGACTTTCTTTGTTTTTTTTTTTCATTGAGCTCGTGAGGCACGCAGACTCCCAATTTTTCTGTAAATCCCATTGAATGAAGCTGATTGAGAATCGTTTCATGATCGCAGTTAATTTTTTCCGCCAATTATCTTCACCAGACATTTAGAGAGTTAAAATCTTTTAAAAAATTATTTGCCATAAAATTTCACTAGGGTCCCTTAAAAAAAAATTTTTAACATATTTCTCTCCGATATGTATCTTAACTTTTTTTTCATTTATTCTAAAAACACTCAGGCAAAATATTGCAAATTTAAAACTGCCATAGCAAAGAATTTGGGGTTTTACTAGGTCTTGTAGGTCTGCGTCTCTCATCCAGAGTAGGAATCATTCTGCCCTCAAAG
>JAYXIM010013104.1:0-10647 GCA_037575425.1 Anastrepha fraterculus | reverse complement strand
GAAGGTATTGAAGATGGTTTCCGTATAGTTTGGATACCTATTGGTGGATAGGGCTCGAGATATAGGTCAAAACGTGGACCCGGGTAACCTTCGGATGTGTATGTACAATATGGGTATCAAATGGAAGCTGTTGGTGAATGCCTTAGTTCAGAGTATTTTTCATGCCGCTCCGTGACTAGGGTCTCGAGATAGAGACCAAAACGTGGACCCTAGAATGTGTTTGTACAATATGGATATCAAATTGAAGCTGTTGATGAATGCTTTAGTACAGAGTATTTTTCATGCCGCTCCGTGACTGGGGTCTCGAGATAGAGACCAAAACGTGGACCCTAGAATGTGTTTGTACAATATGGATATCAAATTGAAGCTGTTGGTGAATGCTTTAGTACAGAGTATTTTTCATGCCGCTCCGTGACTGGGGTCTCGAGATATAGGCCAAAACGTGGACCCGGGTAACCTTTGGTTGTGTATGTACAATATGGGTATCAAATGGAAGCTGTTGATAAGTGCTTTAATACGGGGTAATTTTCATACCTATTGATACCTATTGGTAGATAGGGTCTCGAGATATAGGTCAAGACGTGGACCCGGGTAACCTTCGGATGTGTATGTACAATATGGGTATCAAATGGAAGCTGTTGGTGAATGCTGTAGTTCGAGTATTTCCATCCGCTCCGTGACTAGGGTCTCGAGATAGAGACCAAAACGTGGACCCTAGAATGTGTTTGTACAATATGGATATCAAATGAAAGCTGTTGATAAGTGCTTTAATATGGGGTAATTTTCATACCTATTGATGACTAGGGTCTCGAAACATATGCCAAAACGTGGACCCGCCGTGTCTTTGCACCGAATTAAACCAAACTTACGCACATTGTTAAGTAAGTATTGAAAATGGGTTTCGTAAAGTTTGGTTGTAATTCGGAGCACTGGCAACGGGTACAGCGTTCTTTTGAACCAGCCATAATGTCGCTTACTTTTTTAACGCTTGGGGCGGAGCTGAACTGTTAAATTGACAGTGTGAGTTACAATGTGTCAATAGTTCTTTCTGATTTGGATGCCATAAGGAAAAAACGTAAGTGCAACATGTAAAAATTGTTTGTGAATTTTTTTGGAGTGGATTTTGGAACAGTGAATAATTTCTTACGAAATTTGAGAATTTAATGTGAAATCCGAATGAAATTATGTGTTCGTGCTCCAATGCTTAATAAAACATATAAATTGAAACGAAAAATTCATGGATGATCAGGAAAAAAGACGATTGTTTATTCATATACGTTGATTTGAAATTTAAAAACAATCTTCTTTTTTCCTGATTTTCAATTTATATTTTATATTTACTCAAAAACAAATAGAAAAACAAAAAATATTGTTTATGCCAAAGCGCTTGAATAAAGAATAAAGAAATAAATAATATGAAAACCAATTTTTTTCTGTTCTAAACCATATCTATTCTATTTTAGTGTGCCCAGCGAAGGGGGCCGGGTTTGCTAGTATATATATAAAAATAATAATTTTGTTAAATGATGTAGCAACAAGTTTCATCAGCTGAAGCATCAGCAAGGTTAATTTGTTAATAATAAATAAATAAATCCAACTGAATGAGAGGAATTGGTATGGAGTTGCCTGTCTCCCATCGGTCGCGTCTCCAGGTGGAGGATAGGGCGTTCCCCTCGGCTGATATGCAGGGTAGGTAGGAAATAAAATGCCACTCGCGGACCAAAACAGGCAACATCTGCTTGGAGCTGTAGGTAGTTTGTTTAACTATCACCAAGCTAGGATAGGCGGGCTGGCAACCTACTTATTCGATTCTTAATTGCTAGCGAATCGTAAAGAAGCCCTATGCTCCACAAGGAGTTAAAGGAAAACATATATATGGCATACCCTATGATCAGAAAGTACCGGGAATGTTTAATTTAAACGAAGCGTGCACGTTGGTAGGACTGTAAGACACACATCTGTCACTTTTTAGCGCCATCGGATCATTAGTGTCTGCCTGGCCGGCCGGAAGTGAAGGAGCTGAAGGCCATCCCTTCGTCGGCCTACCAGGGGTGCATGGAGGACTGGGTTAAACGTTGGCACATGTGTGTTGCTTCAGACTGGCCATATTTTGAAGGAGGTAGACTAAATTTGCCAGAAAATAAAACCCTGTTTTGTTTTATTTAAACATTCCCGGTACTTTCAGATCATAGGGTGTGAGAGGACTTGAGAGGAAAACATGCTTTAGATGTCGGGCGACCAGGCAGCGATAATGGTTTCTTCAATTATTTTGCTTCTGCAAATGTCAAAGTTAGCAATGACAAGATGACAAGCTAATAGGGCATGGAGAGATGAAGACACTAGGTCACTATGGCCGTAAATAAATAAGAAAAATATTAGCCTTTCAAGAGAGGATATCTCGAAGGTTTTGGCTTGTACAACAGGTCGTTGGCTATTGGGCAGGCATTCCTTGAGACTAGGAGTTTTCTCCCATGAATATTGTACGAGTAGATGTAGAGATGAGGAAAAGGAAGAAACAGTTATTTTGAAATTATCCCACCTTATATAAAATCAGAGCAAGTTTTCTAGCTAAACACTTTTCCAATTCTCTTGCTGAAGTGTGTGGCGTGGGGATGGAATCAATCCTGCGTTCATAAGACCCACAAAATGGATCGACGAAGATAAATAAATGAGGTTCCTGTGTCGCACAATGGTATCACAATGGATCTGTAAGGTCTAAGTAAGTTGGTCGTTCAGACCGACTACCATCGAAACCTAACCTAACTTAGCAATGACATGCAGGTGTCCAAATCTATACTAATATTATAAAGAGGAAAACTTTGTTTGTTTGTTTGTTTGTTTGTTTGTTTGTTTGTTTGTTTGTAACGAATAGGCTCAAAAACTACTGGACCGATTTTAAAAATTCTTTCACCATTCGAAAACTACATTATCCAAGAGTAACATGGATTACATTTTATTTTGGAAAAAAATAGGGTTCCGTAAGATATTTGGATTTTTCGGACACAAACTGAAAAAAATCTTATATATAAAATAAAGTCAACTTTTTGTGTGTGTTCGCTAAACGGCCGTGTCTTTGCACCGAATTAAACCAAACTTACACACAATGTTAAGAAGGTATTGAAGATGGTTTCCGTATAGTTTGGATACCTATTGGTGGATAGGGCTCGAGATATAGGTCAAAACGTGGACCCGGGTAACCTTCGGATGTGTATGTACAATATGGGTATCAAATGGAAGCTGTTGGTGAATGCCTTAGTTCAGAGTATTTTTCATGCCGCTCCGTGACTAGGGTCTCGAGATAGAGACCAAAACGTGGACCCTAGAATGTGTTTGTACAATATGGATATCAAATTGAAGCTGTTGATGAATGCTTTAGTACAGAGTATTTTTCATGCCGCTCCGTGACTGGGGTCTCGAGATAGAGACCAAAACGTGGACCCTAGAATGTGTTTGTACAATATGGATATCAAATTGAAGCTGTTGGTGAATGCTTTAGTACAGAGTATTTTTCATGCCGCTCCGTGACTGGGGTCTCGAGATATAGGCCAAAACGTGGACCCGGGTAACCTTTGGTTGTGTATGTACAATATGGGTATCAAATGGAAGCTGTTGATAAGTGCTTTAATACGGGGTAATTTTCATACCTATTGATACCTATTGGTAGATAGGGTCTCGAGATATAGGTCAAGACGTGGACCCGGGTAACCTTCGGATGTGTATGTACAATATGGGTATCAAATGGAAGCTGTTGGTGAATGCTGTAGTTCGAGTATTTCCATCCGCTCCGTGACTAGGGTCTCGAGATAGAGACCAAAACGTGGACCCTAGAATGTGTTTGTACAATATGGATATCAAATGAAAGCTGTTGATAAGTGCTTTAATATGGGGTAATTTTCATACCTATTGATGACTAGGGTCTCGAAACATATGCCAAAACGTGGACCCGCCGTGTCTTTGCACCGAATTAAACCAAACTTACGCACATTGTTAAGTAAGTATTGAAAATGGGTTTCGTAAAGTTTGGTTGTAATTCGGAGCACTGGCAACGGGTACAGCGTTCTTTTGAACCAGCCATAATGTCGCTTACTTTTTTAACGCTTGGGGCGGAGCTGAACTGTTAAATTGACAGTGTGAGTTACAATGTGTCAATAGTTCTTTCTGATTTGGATGCCATAAGGAAAAAACGTAAGTGCAACATGTAAAAATTGTTTGTGAATTTTTTTGGAGTGGATTTTGGAACAGTGAATAATTTCTTACGAAATTTGAGAATTTAATGTGAAATCCGAATGAAATTATGTGTTCGTGCTCCAATGCTTAATAAAACATATAAATTGAAACGAAAAATTCATGGATGATCAGGAAAAAAGACGATTGTTTATTCATATACGTTGATTTGAAATTTAAAAACAATCTTCTTTTTTCCTGATTTTCAATTTATATTTTATATTTACTCAAAAACAAATAGAAAAACAAAAAATATTGTTTATGCCAAAGCGCTTGAATAAAGAATAAAGAAATAAATAATATGAAAACCAATTTTTTTCTGTTCTAAACCATATCTATTCTATTTTAGTGTGCCCAGCGAAGGGGGCCGGGTTTGCTAGTATTCTATAAGATTAGTCCTACTATTATGCGTCCTTTATTGCTGGCCGCGCGCGTAGAATTTATAAAAAAGTATGCGACTTTAAAATGAATTTTCATTAGAGCTAATATTCCCACAAATTTCCATTCAATACAGTATGAAAGTGGGAAAGTACGATACAACAACAAAGTGGGAAAATTTATTATTGTACTGTATTGCAATTTATGTGAATTTTGCTAGCATGGAAGTGTTCGACCAAGCAACAGTAATTTCACAAAAATTGGTTGTTTGGTGCCGTTTGGCTTCATTGGACCTTACTTTTTTTGACACCTCAATAGAAATGAAGTAGCAACTTGACGGCTGAGTCATCACACAGCGAGCGTTTATCAATTGACAGCTTTAAACATGCCATTTGAGGGGTGTGATTATTGTTTGCTAATCGAGGGGTGTGATTATTTTCTCTTGGTCTGTGTGAAGTCTGTTAGTCTACACTAATAAGCCAACTACCATGGGCCAGCTTGAAGCAAACGTTCGAGACTCTATTGCTGAGATAAAGCCACAAATATTCGACTGAGGAAAACCGAAATGTTCATTTGAGTGATATGTTATACCATCCAGCCATCAATGTGACTTCAAAAAAAATTCAAAATTCAATTTTATATCTCGCAAAGTTGTTGTTTCATTTAAATCGTCATATCTGCTCACACTACAGATTATTTTGAATAGTCAGTTAAAGTACGTGAATTTTCTTAACTTTTTGTTATGAAACTGTGTATTATTTTAAAGTTTAAAATTACACAAAAATATACTTTTAATGGCGCATAAATTATTTTGTGGGATCTCGTAAAAATGTCTATTTGTGCCTGTGGGCGTAGCATTTCTAAAAGCACGCAAACAAAAGTAAATAAAAGTATGTAGCAGTCGTATATTCATTAGCAAATATAGATTGTATTAAAGCAACAAACAAGAAATTTCACTACCGGTTTTTGCAAGCCATAAACCTTTAATGGTATCTTGATTACGGAATACAAATATTTATTTTTTTTTATTTTGTTATTGGCATTAACCCACCATTGATGTATTTGGATGTGAATATCTGTATCTGTGAGTTTCTTGGTACTAATTCTGCGAGAATAGATCAATAAGAGCTTTATTAGCCATATGTTTTAAATTTGTACAAAAAATCTATTTTGTATGGTATATTTTGGGGAATATTATTAAAAATAGATGAAAAAATGATAGGACAGCATGATTCTGCCACGCCTCTTTCAATTTACGCAAAACACATAACTTGGGAATCTGAAACTCTCTATGTTTTTTAAGTTAATTTAAGTCTAGACTAACCAGAAACCCGTGATGAAAGGCTGTCCTAAGTTATGTAAAATTGTGTCCAAGTCTTGGCTAGCACAGCTCTAAGCCTGTGAAAATTTAAATAAGAAACAGTGTATTCGGCAAAAGAAAGCATAAAAGGGGGGAGAGATGTTGCGCAGGTTAGCTCTGAAAAGCCGTAGAACTTCTGATTGTGTTGCCAGGTTGTGGCCCACCCGTGGAGGCAAAGTACGCCTGATGCCTAGAGCAACATGTGGTCACAAACCGTGTGGACTACTGAGTGAATCTAAGCAGGTCTTAAGATGTCACCACCCTTTGCTGTGATAGGTTAGGTTAGGTTAGCCTGGATGGCAATAAGCCGCGCATAGACCTTTTGGTCCCTAGCGATACCAGATGGAGACCGACCTCTATGAATACCTGAAGTAGACATCAAGTAGGGCTGGGAGCTCCGCTTTTGAGACGTCTTCCAACCCCTCAAACAGTGGGGCTCCCAGGCATTTTAGTCGCGTTTTTAACAATGCCGGACAAGCGCACAGAAGCTGTTCTAAAGTCTCCTCACCATCCTCTCTGCATTTGTCCGTGTTAGCAATCCCAATCTTGTACGCATATGCAGCCAATAGATTGTGGCCTGTTAGCATACCTATGATAGTTCTGCATTCCTTTCGCGAGAGGGTAAGTACGAATGGAGTCAGTTCTTTGTCGTTAGTTCTACACATGACTTTTGCTGTTTTGCATGTGGTCAAGTTATTCCACCTAGCTTCCACTTGCCTTTTCATGTGGTCGTCCATTTCGTTGTATATTGTGTTTAGCGGTTTTGGTATGTCGTTCTCTTGCTCAAATGGTAGTCTCACAGCACTTTTTGCTATCTCATCTACTGTTTCGTTCCCCATAATGCCTTTGTGACCAGGTACCCAGTAGATATGCAGTCTATTGTTTCCGGCTAGCCTTTCTATGGCCTCCCTGCTCCGTCGAACATTTTTGGACTTAATACAATATGAGCTTATTGCTGCTTGACTGTCCACTTATATATTAATTGTTGAGTTCTTTCTTGTTCTAGAGTAGGCTAGCTTTGCTGTGATAACACCTAACCGAATTAAATTTTGGGTGGAGCTGCAGCAGGAATAAACTGCGGTCCAAGTGGTAGACTCAATGCCAGCTCAGAGAAGAAGTATTAGGAGCTGTTTCAGTGACGATAGACAAAGGGTGAGTTTCAGCGTACTAGACAAGGCTAGCTTACTGGAACGGTAACCCTTGATCGGGAAAATCCGATTCATTCAGGTATGCAGAATCGATTACCATGGGAATGTACCGATTATTTTTGTTGTTAATTGTACGCAAATTCGGTATACATCTTTGGGATTGCATTTACTTCTGTACTATAATGAAACTAGTGAAAAGTCGCATCTGTACATTGAAAATTTCTTTAAAAAATTTTCCGAAGGTGATGCAGGGAATTTAATACTCAATATTTAAGGCTGCAGCTGTCACGCACCCAGCTACCCAGAGATGGTATCACTAAAGTGGTCAAATTCGAAAAGAAGTTTAGAATTGAAGGCATAGGTCGTGGAATTTACGGCCCCAGAACCAGGCGGTCTGTGCCGATGGTCAGTTTTTTGACCGCATCTTCGAAGCGGAGATGTATGCCATCTGTCTATGAGCAGAGGTAAACTTAGACTGAATTTGCGAATTGACTGAAGCGAATTGCCATTCTGCGTGACAGTCAGGCGGGTCTCATAGCCCTATTGTCCTGTGAGATCAAAGCCTCACTGATACTTGAGTGTATCGAGAAACTTAATAGGAATGTATAATTGCATCCGGCTAATTTGGGTCCCAGGACACAGGAGTATAACTGGGAATGGAATAACGGATGCATTGGCAAGAGAGACTGCGGCCTCGTCTTTAATAGGACCCGAGCCTTTTCTTGCCATGGGAGAACACACCATCAAGCAGAAGCTCAGGAGTGAAGAGCTAAGGCTAAGGGAGGTTTGCTGACCCCAAACTATGAGGGTACTCCAGACGAAATTCTTACTAGGAGGGCACAACCAAACGTGGTTTAAAAAACTCATTAAAACCTACCAGTACTCTCAAGTCCTTTCTGCTAAGTTTTACGAGAAAGGTCGGTAATTTCCTGTTTAGTTCTTTCACAAAGCACTTAGCTACTCTGCATGAGTCCAACTCAGATCAACGCCTTCAATTAATAGACCTCATGAAGTCGACAATGCATAGTTGAACCGAAGCAGGATTGACCCCTAGGAAGGGATCTGGGCCCCGTGGTGTGCTTATCGAGCCTTAATTAGCCAGTTTATCAGCCAACTCGTTCCCTGTTTGTTGTGTTTTGTGTCTTGCAACCGATTTCGAAGAGCAGCGTGGGTTAGCAAAGGCCCTCAGTGTAGCTTGCCTATCATTAAAAATTCCAATACTCCTACCCTGCCACTTTTTCTCAATTAGCCAGTATGCTACACTTAAGATGGCATAGACTACCGTTAAGAATACCGTAGTCATCTGTAGCGTAGGAGTACTTATGCCCGAATTCTGTAAGCGAATCTCATCTCAAGTCACTAAAATTGAAATTATAAATTAGTGACTCTTTTTGTGACTTGAGACGATTTTGCTATTCAGTAAGAGAAAGTCACAAGAATTTCACCAAATATCATGGTGAAAATAAATAGAGACAGTCAGCTGATGGCACGTATCGGCTAGAGATAGTCAAAAAGTTGAGCAAAAATTCACTTATCGATTCCATATGTAATGGAATTTTTTAAACTCATTTATCAAGCGAAATTCTTCATGAAAAACATTAAGAATATGAATATTACTAAGCTCATACAAAATAACGTTTTTAATTTCTGTTTTATAAACCTTTTACCAGAATCGGTTTATCAACAATTCAATTGAGACAAACAAAATTAATAATCGATAAATGTTGAATTGCATCTCTATATACATTCCGTTGAAATGAACGAGCTGGGAATTCCGCTCAAACTTGTCAAGAGGTTTGAGATCTTCAATAAGTTCCCAGCAGAAGGATTTCGGGAATCTAAAAGCCTCCTGAAAAGGTCTTCTTCCAGAAGGAATGGGTCTTCCGTGCTGCGTAAACTTGCCGGAATCCGTCTACGCATATTTCTAAAACGTCAATAAATACACAATTATTCGTGTTCTTAAGAAATTTTTACCCAAAATATATTACTTCGCTTCATTTTCGCGCTTTTTTTCCAAGCTGCTCAGAAGTAGATCACTAATTAATGACTTTTTTTTGAGACTAATGACGTGAGATTGCTTACTGAATTGCAAATAGTCTCAAAATCAAATTTCACCACGAAAAGTCTCAATTAGTGACTTGAGTCTGCTTACAGAATTCGGGCATTAGTGTATTCGTCTGATTAACATCCACTACCATCGCTTGTTTCGGATCCATCTGTGTAGAAAGTTCGCTGAAATCCCGTTAATAGGTTCTCAGAGCTTAACCATTGATCTTTAACTGGGATCAAAACGTCATACATCTTACCGCAGCCAATGTAAGCTACCCGATTATTCGCTGGCATCGAGAAGAGTGTGCACCGCTTCCACAACTGGTGGCTAATCTGACAGTGGCCAGGTTTTCTTCGTTTCCCCAGGCTCCGTTTGACTTGAGTCTGTTCTTGCATCCTTTCGGATTTGAAGATCTAGAGGTTGCAAGTTCAGGAGGGCATTAAATGATGTCGTATTCATAGCGCCTGTGATACCCAAGCACATATTTCGCTGTAGTCTTGCTATGGGTTTTACTCTAGAGTTAACCATAGTAGCCTTCCATCAGACTACAGAGGGGTAGTTGATAATGGGTCTAATCAATGTGATGTACAACTAGTGTAGTACCGCCGGTCTTAGACCCCATGTCTTGCCAAAGGTTCTCTTGTACTGTCGGAAGACTTTTATCGTTCGAGAGAAATGTACCGGAAGATGAGTAATTTTTGCCAATGGCATCGTGCGTCAATCATATCGGAGAATATTTTTTCTTTATATGTAAAACCAATGCCTCGTATTTCAAATTAAGGCAAGAACATGTCTGCGCATATATCGGCGAAACCATTTTTGTCTATAGAAATATAAAAAATATTTACATATGCAGCCAGATTGCTTTAAACTCATTTGTCCACCTTTTTCATGAGTGACGCTCAGTCTGAAAAGAAACAAAAAAAAATATATAATTAAAAAACAGAGTAATAAAACACAAATTTAAATGCAAAGCGAAAACGAAGATTTGAAATAATAGACAGAAAATAAAAACTGTAGCAAAAAGACAATAGCTAATGAGTTGTGAGAATACTCGTATGCAACTTTGATAATGAACGCACGCGAATTAGCGTCGAGGTAAAACGAGTTCAGAATAACGCGCGAAAGGTAAAATAAAAGTTGAAATAAATTTGAAAAAAGATTGTATGAATTAAAGTTTCTCAACGTCACGTTCGCTATAAAAACGGAATGCTTAGCTGCCATCTGGAATAATTAATCTTTGAAGCGACTACTAAAATAAAATAAAATAAAACTAAATAAAGTAAAATGAAATAAAGTAAAATGAAATAAATTAAAATGGAATAAAATAACATGAAATTAATTTAAAAAAATAATAAAAAAAATGGCATCATTAATATAGCGCTTCTACACTTTTCGCAAACGTCGAAGCTGCGTACATATTTTCTTGGCAGCGAGTCTCATCTATTTAAGGCTATCGCTATGGCAGAAAATAGCTCTACCCCGCT
>JAYXIM010013100.1:0-37766 GCA_037575425.1 Anastrepha fraterculus | reverse complement strand
TCTATGCCTGTTTTGTGGAACGATTTATCTTTGGCCTCAAAATACGCTTCGGTTTTAACGATAACTTTCTCATTTGATTGAAATTTCATTCCACGGAGCATTTGAAAACAGCATGTAGTCGCTGGGGGCCATCTCTGGACTATACTGTGGGTGGGGAAGCAATTCGAAACGTAATTCGATCAATTTGACCAACGTTTTTATCGATTTGAGACACGGTGCATGGCCTTGGAGAAAGAGGACTTTTTTCTTCTTCATATGGGGCCGTTTTTCTGCGATTTTCCCCTTCAATTATTCCAATAATTCACAGTAATAATCAGAATTAATGTTTCGCCTTTTTCCAAATAATTAATAAAAATTATACCATGCGAATCTCAAAATACCGACGCCTTTCCAGCTGACTGTTGCGACTTTGGTCGCTTTGGACGGCTTTCACCGGGCCCAGTCCACTCAGATGACTGCTGTTTCGACTCTTGTTGTTTTTGTTCCGGTGTGTGCAAACGCGGTACCCATTTCGACAACAACTTTTTGATACCCAAATGTTCATGCAAAACAGTGAACGCGCTGCCTTTTGATATCTTCGGGATGTCAGCTATCTCTTGCAACTTCACTTTGCGATTGCCCATGAAGATTTTGAGGGTTTTTTCAATATTTTCAGGAATAGCTGCCGCATTTGGACAACCAGGACGTTCAGTATCATCGGTGTCTGTACGGCCACGTTTAAAGTTAGCATACCATTGTTTGATGGTTGTTTCCGATGGAGCAGAGTCCGGATAACGTTTATCGAACCATTGCTTCGGTTCAACGGTATTTTTTCTTCATAAGAAAACAATGATAAATCAACGCACGAAATTGCTTTGAATTCTTCTTCTTAATTGACGCGATAACCGCTTACGCGATTTTGGCCGAGATTAACAAAGCGCGCCAGTCGTTTCTTTCTCGTGCTAACCGGCGCCAATTGGACACACCAAGTGAAGCCAAGTCCTTCTCCACCTGATCTTTCCAACGCAGAGGAGGCCTTCCTCTTCCTCTGCTACCACCAGCTGGTACCGCATCGAATACTTTCAAAGCCGGAGCGTTTGAATCCATTCGGACGACATGATACAGCCAACGAAGCCGCTGGATCTTTATTCGCTGCGCTATGTCTATGTCGTCGTAAAGCTCATACAGCTCATCGTTCCATCGTCTACGATATTCGCCGTTGCCAACGTGCAAAGGTCCAAAAATCTTACGCAGAATCTTTCTCTCGAACACTCCAAGCGTCGCTTCATCGGATGTTGTCATCGTCCAAGCTTCTGCGCCATACGTTAGGACGGGCATGATGAGAGTCTTATAGAGTGTTAGTTTTGTTCGACGAGAGAGGACTTTACTGCTCAATTGCCTACTTAGTCCAAAGTAGCACTTGTTGGCAAGAGAGATTCTACGTTGGATTTCAAGGCTGACATTGTTATCGGTGTTAATGCTGGTTCCTAAATACACGAAGTCTTTTACAACCTCAAAATTATAACTGTCAACAGTGACGTGGGTGCCGATACGCGAGTGCGCCGACTGTTTGATTGAAGACAGGAGGTACTTTGCTTTGCTTTGAATTCATTGTTTTTAAAAATAGCAAAAGTAGCGTCACTTAAAGCACTACAACTTGGTAACTAAATAATAAGCCGAATGTCTTGAAATTTTGACAGTATACCTTTAGAGGTTAGCACTATTAAATAACAAAATCGATAGGCTATTAGTGGCGCCCTCTAGAGGTCATGCCCGGGACTTATTGACCGTGAGGTAGTGTTGTACAGTTCATAACCACCGCTCTCGCATCCTCTGAATTTAGGGTAATGTTCAGTACCTTGTTGCAGTTTTTGAAGATAATACACTTATGACTGTGAAAGAGATATAAGAGTAACTCCGCGTCTTCGGGCATTGGCATCACCTCTTAAGGTTAACTCCTACTGTGTAGTGGGAACAGCTTGTCCGTGGGATAAATACGTTAAGACTAGTCTGTATTGGTGCCTTCTTACATCCAGACTAAACGCGGTGGTGTCTTGTTTACAAAATTTCGGTAGTTTAGTTCTAATCAACAGGCTCATCCTTGGTTTTCTTATCTACTAAATTTGACTTGTACTTAAAATTTTCTGTAAAGTCCGACTATTTTTGTACCGTGTTTATTGTTTTATTCACATACATACATATATTAGTATTAAATGAAATATATTCTTGTATGTTTGAGCGATTATACAAGTCCATCAATAAGTTGTTTTCTTTATCCATAGTTTGTGAATTCGTTATTGAGTATTGGCTGCTTCATTTCTCCAATACTCGAATGTTAGTTTCACTATTTCTATTAAATCGAGTAAATGTGTGTATGTATGCAAACGCGTAATGCCCGCTCATTGACGAAAATTGAACAATTTTCTTCCATTTAATGTGCTCCACGTGCCAATTTTCCTCAAGTGAATGTGATTTTTCAGTTCAAATTGCAGAATAGGCTGATGTGGACTGTGGCTTCCGCCTGCCCTGCAGCTCGTTGTTTATTTGCTAGTTCAGCCGGCGAAACTAAACAAAGAAGTTTTTCTGTATTTGATTTGTTTACGTGTTTTAATTTTTTCTATTTTTGTTGGCTTCTGGTTGGTTTTTGCCAAAATATGCCGAGTAATGGGGATTCTATTTCGATTTCCTTCGAGAAAATCTAAATTAAGACACAAATTAATAAATAGTACCAAAGACGTAATACAAAAAAAAAAATGGAAAAATAGAAATATAAAAAGTATTCAATTACAGGCATAGAATTGCTCCAATTGAGTTTTAGTTGTTGGTAGCCATCAATTTTCTCTTATTTTTTATTTACATACATATTTTTCAGTCACTTCATTTTAGAAAGTTAAACTATTCAAAAACGTTTACCTCAATCCGCGAACCACAAAATCCACCCAAGTAACGTAGTAAGCGAAAATCTGTTAAAGATATTCTACTTGTCAAAAATAAGACTCATTGACTTCTCGAAGTCAAAGTTCGCAAATGCATTATTTCCGAAAATAGCCATGCCGTTCATACTATTCATTAATTTTTTGGGGAACTAGTACCTCAACTCATTCCGTATGGACTTTGAAATCGCTAAGAACCTAAACAGAAATGTATGCCTCAGGAAGTTTTTATTAACTTTTTTTTTGAACATGAAAAGCTGCTGCCTTAACTATTCTACCCCGTTCAAGTACTGAATTCTTATTATCCTTCTTAATTGGGGAGATAATCGCTTACGCGATTTTGGACGAGTTTAACAAGCCGTTTTTTTTCTCGTCCTAACCGACGCCAGTTTGAAACACCAAGTGAAGCCAACTCTATCTCCACCTGATCTTTCCAACGCAGAGGAGGCCTTCCTCTTCCTCTGCTACCACCAGCTGGTACCGCATGGAATACTTTCAGAGTCGGAGCGTTTGTATCCTTTCGGACGACACGACCCAGCCAACGTAGTCGCTGGATCTTTATTCGCTGCGCTATGTCTATGGCGTCGTAAAGCTGATACAGCCCACTGTTCCACGGCATACGATACTCGCCGTCGCTAAAGTGCAAAGGTCCAAAAATCTTACGCAGAATCTTTCTCTCAAACACTCCAAGTGACGCCTCATTGGATATTTTCATCGTCCAACCTTCTGCGCCATACATTAGGATGGGCATGATGAGAGCCTTGTAGAGTGTTAGTTTTGTTCGTCGAGAGAGGACTTTACTACTCAATTGCATTCTTAGTCCAAGGTAGCACTTGTTGGCAAAAGAGATTCTACGTTGAATTTCCAGGCTGACATTGTTATCGGTGTTAATACTGGTTCTTGGTTTGTTTGATGACAGGAGGTATTTCATTTTGTCCTCATTCACTACCAGATCCTTTCGCTTTGGTTCTTTACCCAGTTTGGAAAAGACAGAATTAACAGCGCGCTGTTGTTAGGACCGATGATCAATATTAGAGAAAATTTACCAAGGAGTCTAAATCGCTTCACCATGTCGCCCATCATTAGATAGTCACTCAGGATTATTTTGGGTTTGTGCATCAGGGAAAGGCATTCCTCTTATACATACATACACATGTTCCGAACAATTTTATTCTCTACTCCACAGAATTTGCAGATTTCACACGAATAAATTCCCATTTTGGTAAACTGATATTTGAACCTAGTCTTTTGAGTGCTTTCAGTATTCCAGTGATTTCTTTTAGGTTGTTCTTGGGCAAACTCTTACATCTTAAAGCATTTTCGTCTTCCCTAAGTGCACTGCAGTGTACATTGCCCTAGTGGTAGATTGTCCTAGTATAATTTTCTTTAAGCTTCTACCTCTTATTTTGCTAGGAGGGGACAGGATCTCATTGCCTAAGCGACATAGGGGATTTGGACTTATAAAGGTAGTGAATACTCCTTTCTGTGTTAACTTATTTATTAGCAAACTCATTTCCTTCAAAACGAATATGACCCGATACCTATAGAAACCAAACTCGCTTGGTTAAGAAAAGAGTGTTCAACTTACTAAGCCCATCATAAGATCACCAGTTTTGAGCTTTGCAGAATTCTAGATATTATTTTCGTCAGGAACAATATTAATGTTTATATTTTTCAATGCCTCTTTCTAATTTTGCCACAATACTCCATTAATTGCTGAGGCAAAATTTTATGAATTTGCAACTTCTAAGCCCTAGGAGCGACTTATTCCGGTATTTGAAAAACGGCCTTATGAGTTTTCTTGGCACACAAACGAACTGAAGTCTTTCAAGACAAGACGAAAGAAATGTCATAAGAAGTTTATGAAGTGGGAAAGTCGAAAATCGATTTTTTCTCAAAGTTTAAATATTATCAGAGTCAGTTTAAGAAATGCTATTTATTATATAATACAAGTATAACTAGAGTTGAACTAAGTATTGAGACAAACGCCGAGAATTGCGTTGAGTCCAAAAAAGACTGGTCCTATGTTAGTATCTGCAGCTTGCTTCGCTTACCTAAGTAACTAATTATGTTTGCAGAATTTTTCAAATACAATTTCGTGCGAAATGAAGAATCCCGTGATGATTCTGAAATTTTCTGTATACTTAATCAACCTATTTGAAAAAAAATGTGATATCTTTTGTCTCTCTACGGACGCTTGTGCTCGCTATATCACTAACTACGGTACTCTCCTTTCTGAAAACGGAACTAAATGAGGAACTATTTAGCTTTGGAAACTGCCAAAATTATGCTAAGGACTTGGAATACCAAAACTGCAAACTTTATTTTATTACTTTCTAAGAAAGACTGGAAAATATTGGTTGAAGAACTGATGGTCACTGCCCTGCTCTCTGTAGGACTGAGCAAATGTGCCTATTAACAACATATTTCTCATATTTGAAAGATATGGCAGACGAAATGCTGAACGGCTTGTGCGACGTGCGACTCCAGATGCATACAACTGGCAACACAATGGACCCTAGGCGTCTAAGTGAGCTCTTTTTACAGATCAGCCAGCACTAACTGAGCTCCAGCGACCGACAAAAGTCAACATACACCCCCATTTCCACTGGATTGAAAGTTCAAAAACTTTACTGAAAAATGTGTTTACACAGTTTTTTTTCTATCATTAAAAACTTAAAAAACTCCATACATCAACATAAAATAGCAAAGCTATGGCAAAAAAACCTAAAACCAACGTTGACAAAAGTCTACATACAGTACACAAATATCTTACTCCAGTGTGAAAAACTTCACTTAACTCTAAGTAATATTGCTTCTTAGTATTTAGTTGGTCCACCATTAGCATCAATTACAGCTTGAAGCCGTCGTGCCATCGAGGTGACTAAATTTGTTAACTCTGCAGAAGTTATATTGTTCCAAGCTTCTATTAGTCGTTCTTTGAGTACTGAAGCGCTTGAAATCGGACTTATTCTAATTTTTCGATCTAAAATTTCCCAGACATGTTCAATAGTATTCAAATTTGGGCTTTGCGGGGGTGTATTTAATTACCTTGGAGCATCGTAAAGCAGCCAATCCTTCACATTGTGTGCTGTGTGCTTTGGATCGTTTTCCTGTTGAAAGACCCAACCTGGACCGAAGATTAGATTGACTTCCAATAGTGATTTGTATTTATAACGATCCATATTACCTTCAATAAATACTAATCTTCCAACTCCAGATGCAGCAACAGCTCCCCAAACCATTACATTGCCGCCACCATGCTTCACTGTTTATACCAAATTCATCGGACTCAGTGCAGTATTTTTTTTTTCCTCCACACTTTTGCTCTTCCATCGCTACCAATATATAATATTAAACTTCCACTCATCTGTAAACAAAACTTTTTGCCAAAAATCCATCCCCTTTTCCCTGTGTGCGAATTCCAGGCAAAAGTTTACAGTTTTTTTCAGAAATAAGGGGATTTTTTCGGGGTGTTCAGAGCTCTTTAAATTGTTCTTGGATGATCACACTTGTTGGATGAGCTTCCTCGGCCAATTTCGGAGCAGAAACTTTTGGATTTTTGTCCACTTCTTTTAGAATCAAGCTGACGTCTCTGCGAGATAGTTTGCTCGGGCGGCAACTGCGCGGCCTATTTTCGGTGGAATCACTATTTTTAAAGTTTTTTACAATGGTCTGGACTGTTGCACGACTTAAGTTTCAGATTTTTGAAAATTCGCCATAAGATTTTTTTTCTTTTCTTTGCTAAATAACTAAATTTCTAGCGTTTATTTAGAAAAAAAATTTTTTAAATTAAAAAATAAGAGGGTTATTTATCAATAAATATTAAAATTTAATAAATATGAAAATTAAAAAAAACTGATATTTCTGTTCGAGGAGCCTTTGTAGATGCTTAAGTATTGAAATTGCAACTAAAATCAATATTAGCAAAGCCTTAAACATAAGAAAAGGAAAGAAATAGACAAACGGTATTTTACTGTTATCACAACATAGGATATCAGAGTACAAGCTAGGAAACCGGTTCGGTATGTACACTTTTGTCAACGCTGTTTTTGCGTTTTTTTAGCATAACTGTGTTGTTTTATGTTAAAGAATGGATCTGTTTTAGTTAAGTCGATTAGAAAAAGATTGCAAATTGTATAAGAGCATTTTTAAGCAAAGTGTTTGTACTTTGTAAACAACGAAAGGGAGGGGTGTATGTAGACTTCTGTCGGCCACTGTACGTCTCTCTTGCGATGCTAACTCTCATGGAAGCTTAAGTCTAAAACTATTATAATTATAATGATAACTTAACTGATCTGCAGTATAATTACAACGCGTTACACACACTCTGTCCTACGAACCAAATATACAATACTTTTTCGGAAAGGTGATAAAAAATAAAAATACATGTGTATCGGCGATTTTCATGTACACGTTGGAATTATTTTTTTTTTTTTTGTATTTTATAACTTTAAACGAGCAATTCTTGTATGCATATCTGTATAGCCACACGCTCTCAGGATCAGCTTAACGGATTTGAATGAAATTGGGTACACAGATAGTGTATGACATTTCTAGACTTTTCACCTAGGTGTTGCCACTGACATGCTTCACAGTGCCACCTGTTCGAAATTAAAAAAAAAATTGCATGAGATATGCCGATGTGGGTATCAAAAGAAAGGTATTTCACTCCGCATTACAATAGAGATATAAAACCCCGAATTTTTTTATTAATTTTGTTATATTAAAATTAAAAATTGTAATGCTTTTAAAGAAACTTAGGGCTTTTATTTTTGCGTTTGTAAGCATTTGAGTCAGTATCGCGAGAAATAGACCAACAGTATTCGCCAAGCATATGCGTAATGTCTTGTCCTTTAAGGCGCTTTTCAATAGCCGCAATTTCCTGATGGAACCTTTCGCCATGTTCATCGCTACAAGCTCCTAAATCACCTGGGAAACAATCTAAATGATTGTGAAGGAAATGGATCTTTAGCGACATTAATATGCCCATTTCGCCATATGCCGAAATCATTTCTGCAACAATATTTTTATAATTGTCAGCTCGTTTGTTGCCAAGAAACTGCTCAGTAACGGCAACTGTGCCTTTCTATGCACGTTGTTCGATAGCATTCAATTTTGATGAAAATTCATAACTTGCAACAATTTTTTTTATCTGCGGACCACTGAAACACCTTAAATTATACACATCATTAAAAAAATAAAGTTACTAAAAGCCTTCGTAAAAAAAATACCTGCATGAATCTTTGCGCCGCTCAGTTTCGGAAAAATATTGCGCAAACTTGCAATCGCCTCGCCTTCACGATCCAGTTTTTTAACAAAATTTCATACGACACCGAGCTTAATGTGTAGTGATGGCAAAATGATTTGAGATGGCTGCACTAATGGTAGATTTTCTATACTTTCTACGCCTACTTTGTAGCATGTTCGCGGCTTCCACTTAAATTCAGTGTATTGCTGATCTCTTTTGCGACCTTCCCATGTACACAAAAAGCACTGGTGGGTTGGAAATCCATACATAATAAAAACATTTCCACGAGTCTGCCTGCAGAAATTCAGCGCGATTGGATCACGGAAAAAGGGTTAAAAATTGATCCAAAGTTTTTCACACAGGCTCGTAGTCCGCCTACCTCTATATTTTATACATAAAAAAAAAATTCTGACGTGTACATGAAAATCGCCGATACACGTGTATTTTTATTTTTTCTCCCCTTTCCGAAAAAGTATGTTTGGTTCATAGGACAGAAAAAAAGTTCGTTTTTGTAACGCAGTGTTATAAACAGATTTTTAGTAACTTTTATATGTTGCTACTGATATTTAAAAAATCATTACGTTCGCGAATCTTTATAGTCAACTGCAAATTGACGACTATTTTGCCTTCATCCAAATGTGGTAAACAAAATGATTTCTGCAATTGCAGACCCATTTCGAAGTTGTCGATCGTCTCCAAATCATTCGAAAGTATAGTCAAAGCGAAAATGTATTTTGCTACTTAAAGTTTTATTGCACCTAAACAGCATGGCTTTGCTTCCGAACGTGACAGAGATTTTAATCGAGCAGGGCACAGTGAATACCGCTTACTTAGACTTATTTTCAGCTGAATCTCTAGTTGATTACATACCATAGTGCTGACTTTTGTGTTTCATAAAATATTACTTGATAAATTTGCCAAACTGGGTTTTCACTCCGTGTCCCTACAATGGTTAAAATATTTCACTAACTAATAGAGGTTGCGTGATAGCTTTCCTTGCGTATCTTTCATTGCTTTTGTGGCCGTTTCGCAAGAAGTATTTAAGGACAATTTACTTCTTTTTTTGTACATCGATGATGTTAGTATTTATAGATATTTTTCCTTTATAAATTTTATTATAAGCCGCTAAATTACAATTATTTTTTGTAATAAACAGCAGTAGTTTTATTTCAATAAAATCTTAACGATTGGTGCTGTAAAAAGGCATGCACTGCCTTGGGTAACGATGGAAGCTTTGCCAACCTGTTTGTAAATAATATAATATAATAAATAGTTTCACTACAAAATTAAGGAATTTTAAAAATGTATTTCTTGAAAAAAAAAAATTAAAAAATTGGCGGTTGTCAGAAGTGGGATTCGAACCCACGCCTACAGAGTAGACTGCGACCTGAACGCAGCGCCTTAGACCACTCGGCCATCCTGACCTGTAACAGCTGTTGCCAATTGTTTCACTTAAGCTCGTGCACATATCAAATTTGCTATTCACCACGTTTTTATGGTGTGTTTAGATGCGATATACCCAAGACACATCGAACAGATAGAGCACTAAATCAGTAGAGTAAAAACAAGCACAATGTTTATTATTATTTAGAGTAATTTAAACAAAATTTGAAAATTTAGATACCAAATAAATAGAAAGCGATCAGCTGCTCTGCTGCTACGACCTCTTCAATGTGCTTTGCGTATACCTGCTTTTTAGAATGCTACTGCGTTAAAAATTTGTGAAATCGTATCACTTTTATTTGTATTTCTATTTATTAAGGGGGAAGTCTACTGTGAATTTTTCAAAAAATCGATTTTTTTTTATTAGCTTATACTTTGAACCCTCTTAAATAAGGTACAATATGTGTTACAGCTGGCTAAATTTTTCTTCGTTGAAATTTCGACCTTTTCCCGAAGCGCTCCAAAGCGCGTACCTGCTATACTGAAACTTTAAACGCATTTTTCTCGAAACTAAGTTTTTGTATACGGTGTACACGATATCTCGAGTTCTGATAAATGAATCAGCTTAAAAATTTAATTATATATTCTCTGTAATAGTGTCTCTCGTCTGACATAGGATTTTTTTGATATCGTTATTTGTTAAATTGTTATAAACAATAGTAACATCAATTTTAGGCAAAAAAAAAGAAAAAAATTTCAAGAATTTTTTTTTCAACGCCAAAATTTTTTATCGACATAATCCTACGTCAGACGAGAGTCAATACTATGTATATGATAACAATATTTTGTTTTTTTGTTTTAGATCACCGAAACGTAAGATTTCATGTACACCGTTTAGGCACCTAAGAAAAGCGGGCCTGCGCTTGCAGAAGTGCCACAGCGGCCATTTTGAATATTTTGACTTAAAATTTTTTTTTCAAAAACTTATATATATATAATAAAGATAAGAGTTTAAATAGATTTTATGTACGAGCAATATTTTGTTAGAAATAAAATCCGGAAAATAAGCCTGTTTTTTCCCTTGTCACAGTAGACTTCCCCTTAAACGAGCATCAAACCACAATTACTAAAACTAGGAGTCACTTAAAATATTAAGTGCGCAACTAAGTTATCGCTGTTTTTTGATGAAAATACAACTTTATTTTGAAAATATGGTTGCAAGTGTATCATTTAAAGTATTGCCCATCGCTGGCTAATACTTTTCCCCATCTTTCTGGTAGATCTCCTATACCGTCGCGGTAAAACTGTTCATCTTTTGAGGCTATCCACGGATCAAGCCATTTTTTGATGTCTTCATATGAATGGAACTGCTGGTCAGCTAGACCATGTGCCATCGATCGGAACAGGAGATAATTGGACGGCGCAATATCTGGAGAATATGTCGGGAAGGGTGGGATTTCCAATTTCAGTGTTTCCAGATAGGTTTTAACGGGCTTGGCTACGTGAGGCCGAGCGTTGTCATGCTGTAGAATCACTTCTGCATGCCTCTCCGCGTATTGCGACCGCTTCTCGCGCAGTGCTTGGCTCAATCGCATCAATTGAAGTCGATTCCGATCCCAAGTGATGGTTTCGCTTGGTTTTAACAGTTCATAATAAATAACACCAACTTGGTCTCACCAAATGCATAGCATAACCTTCGCAGCGTGAGTATTCGGCCGAAGCGACGACGTAGAAGCATGACCGGGTAGTCCCCATGACTTTCTTTAATGTTCTTGCTGTAATGAATCCATTTTTCAACACCCGTCACGATGCGATGAAGAAAACCCTTCCTTTTTTGCCGCTGGAGCAGTTGTTCACAGGCGAAAAAATGACGTTCAACATCCCTTGGTTTAACTCATAAGGACCCCAAGTCCCCTGTTTCTGATTCATTCCCAAAGCATGCAATCGCTTGGAAATGGTTTGGCGGGTAACTTCTAATACTGAAGCAAGCTCTTCTTGCGTTTGACACGGATCCTCATTGAGCAATGCCTCCAATTCAGCGTCTTCGAAGGTTTTTGGTCTTCCTTCACGCGGACGGTCGTCAACATTAAAATCACCGTCTTTGAAGCGACGGAACCAATCTCGGCATGTTGTATCACTTAAAGCAGCATCTCCATACACTTTTTGTAGATCTCGATGCGCTTCAGCTGACAGAGGAAAATCAACACTTCCCGCAAATGACAATTATTCGGCCCAAAATCAGACATTTTTATAAAACCAAAAGTATATGATACCAAAACAAAATCACTAATGTGTCGAAGCAGTTTGTTTACCATATGTCTAAGCCTGGTTTATGACGTTTAGGTTATGTTAGAATCGACTAGCACACACTGCTGGCGGCTTCTATTGACAAACAATGCACCTGATATTAACGTACATAAATACGAGGAGGGTTCAACAAGGACAAGTGTTAGACAACTAAAAACACTACTTTTTCCAATCCGAGTCTGTGGCGGACAAAACCCAAGTTTCTTGACAAGCTGAGAAACGTGACGCATCTCTCTACGAGATAAGACGCTGATGAAGAAGTATGCATACAATATCCGGAAGTATGAGATGCAACATGCTTTGAATACGATGGTAGTTGAACGCGAAGCTCTCAAGCAGATCGCCAGAAAAAGAGCAACGATACTGCATCGGAACAAAAGCTTCTGAAAAGAAGACTGCTCTCGACTTGAAACCTTCGACTTCGAAGGCAGCAGCCTTTCAAAGCGCCAAAGATCCGATGATAAGCCGGCGTCTGAGAACAAGTGTAGGAAGCCATCTTCTAGCTTAAACTCACCCTCGCAGCTACAAGTAGCCATTAGTGACCGTGGTCCGCCGGAAAACAAAATCACAAACGATAAATGACAAGTAGCCATTTGGCCAAATGAGAAAAGAAAAGAAGAGAAAATAATGAATGAAATTTATTCTCACAAAGATCAATCAAGGCTCTAATAAAAAAAGAGGGTCTTGTTTCATGGATTCTGGTGATTATTTCTTTGAATACCTGAGAAATTTGCAAAATGTCTCACTGGAGGGACTAGTTACCTTCTTAAAAAGATCTAAGTGGTTGAAACAACTTAGTTAACGGAAGGAAATCAAATGCAGATATCACAATGGGCCTTAGGACCAACGAGTGTCATAGACAAGCAACCTGGCTAACGTAACCTAACCTAACCCAATGGGGTATCCATTTCGAATTTTTGTCGCTCTTGTAATGCAAGGTTGAGTAGGTTTCCATTTTCACTCTAGAAATCAAATTTGAATTTTGAAGTGTAAATTATTGAAGTTCTAAATTGAAAAAAAGATAACGGTTCCTTACACTAATCTCTCCCAAAGCACTCATTCTAAAGAAGACATAGCACAAAAAAACTAGACAATCGGTAGATCTGATACATAGTTTTGCTGTTTAAAGCATTTGACCGCAGAGTAACAAAAAATGTGTTCAATTGCTTAAGTCACTGTGTCTAAATATTATATGTAAAAAAAAATAAACCACCTAACCAGCATTGCCAAACTTGGGCATTTCCGGTCAAACCTGGTCGGATTCATTTACTTTGGCCGATTGGGCAGTTTCAAATGAAAATGAATATTTTTTAGGGGAAAAAATTTACTCTGTGTAAAATTTTTCGTACTGTCGGATGCTTAAATAAGATGCGCTAAACATCAAAGCAACAGCATTGGAAGGGACGGGAATTATTTCTTAATGGGTAAACACCGGCTGACTTAGTAAAACAGAATATCTTGGGTAAGACGGTTTTATGGGCGGAGAAACATTAAAAATAATAGTAATAGAAATTTAGTTTTAACGATATTTTCAGTTCACACTTACACATACTATATGTATGTATGTATAGGTACTATGTTTGTATTCTACTTACATATATCACTGGTTAATTGCCTATGAAAAACATCAGAAGTACCCTGGAAAATAACATTTTTATGGACTGTACTTTACGGCGAAAAAGTTGGTTGAATTTAATTTCTCAATCACAAAATTATTAAAAAGTTACAGGCTACTTAAGTGGAGTAATATAAGCTCGCATAAGTGATATAAGCCCTCATATATGTGTATTTGCATGTTCATAAAAGTTACCAAGCATGCGAAAAAAATGAGGCCTCAGAAAATAACTAATGTTATTTAGCGCTTGTAGGGTCATTGGACCAGTTTTCTTCAAAAATTCCGCTGAAAGTACGCTTACGGCCAACGGATTACCATATAGACTTATGTATGTACTTATATGTTGGGACAGCAAAGTGAATGAAGTTGTCAATTCATGCCACGAAATATTTTAAGTCATTTATTGTCCACATCTGTGAAGCAATGGCGTATCATTTTGCATGTTTAACAGCCAATTTGTATTTCTTATGACACTTATTGGACGCTCTATTAGAAACATAGAATCTCTCAGTTAAGCCTAATTATGCTCAAGGGGGAAGCTCTTGTGATTTCGGAAAAAACCAAGTTCTTGGGACTAACCATGGACTGCAAAATGACTTGGAAGTCAAACAACTTCGAAAGAGTTAGGAAAGTGAGCCTAGCTTTTCATGCCAGTAAAAGACCTTTAGGTAAGACCTGGGGAATTAAATCTAAGGTTGCTCATTGGCTTTATACTGCTATTGTCAGACCCATTCTTCCATATAGAAATCTTGTCTGGTGGTGTGCTATGCAGAAAAAAACCTATTCTAATTTATTGAATAAGGTGCAGAGATCAGCGGAATTAGCAATATGTGGTGTCATGAAAACCACACCATCCATAGCTTTGTTCATCATGTTATATCTGCCACCTCTGGATCTCTTCTGCAAATACTCACCGGCCTCTTCCGCTTTAAGGCTCAAAGCGAGCTCACAATGGAAGACTGTCACACATGGACATTCAACCATCTGAGACTACTATACGGATATACCCAGTGGTTGTGATTATTACCCTCCCATTATTTGCTTGGAAAGGAGTATCTCAATGAAAATCCCTTCTAGACTGGAATGGCTTGGAGAAGATCCATCCCCCAACACACCCGTTAAGATCTACATGGACGGATCTAAAATAGATACCGGTGTAGGATCAGGGTTATATTAGATTAGATTAGATTTCCGGGGGTTGAACAAGTCCAAGAACTCAGTCGGGAGACCATTGTACTACACCCGGATAGGCTTCAGTGGAAATAATAGAGATAGAAAAGATAAAAAGTGAGTGGTAAGACGGAAAAATTGATTAGAGGTCACTCTTCCGCGAATCTGTTGGATTCATTGATGAATCTTAAGAGATCCGGAAGATGAAGAGTATGAATTTTATCCATACTCAGTATATCGCGGTGCGCCCTGTGATTACACCCACCAGTACTCTCAAATCTTTTCTGCTGAGTTTTAGGAGAAAGATCGCTATTTTCTTGTTTGGTTCTTTCACAAACCACTTAGCTACTCTGCACGAATTCAACCCAGACCAACGTCCTCTATGGGTAGACCTCATGAAGTCGTCAATCCATAATTGAAGCGATGTGGAATTGACACTTAGAAAGGGTGAGCTTTCTATCATCGAATCCTTTAAACTACCGGATCACTGTTGTGTTTTTCAAGCATAAATAAATGCTATTCATGAAGCCTTAAGACGGTTAGAGATAAACAGAATATCATCAACAGATAACTGCATTCTATCAGACAGCCAACTTGCCCTACGTGCTCTGGATGCATTCCAAATAACATCAAGGAGTGTCTTACATTTGTCGCTAATCTCTAATGAGATGGCTAAACAGTATCGTATTATCTTATGCTGGGTTCCAAGCCACAGAGATATACCAGGAAACTGTAGGGCTGATCAACTTGCAAGATAGGGTACCTGTATGCCAAAAATAAATAATTTCATGGGGGTACCTCTCGCAACTTGTAAGTTTCTTGTTATTAACGTACTAATCAATTCTCTAAATCAAAGATGGATTAATGGCAATATCTGTGAAATTGCTAGACAAACATGGCCAAGGCTAAATCTACGTATATTCAAGAATATTACAAAATTGAGCTGACTTCAAATTAGGACCTTAGTCGTGGTCCTCACAGCACATTGTATCATAGGAAATCACGCAATTAGATTAGGCCTTTAAATGCATGATTTCTGTGGCATCGCTGCCTCTATGTGCGATGCGGCTGCCAAACCTAACCTAACATCTAAGCGCTTCTTTTAAAGGATCCTTTACAATTTTGTATGAAAACTCCTATTCAGTTAAATTTTCGAATATATGGGAAAACCAAATTAATACAATTTTATTAGTGCAACTACAACAATGAAGTCATTGTCTAAAGGTTTATTGAATATTAGAAATACAATCAGATAAGTAACGCGCTCCAGTAGATTTCCAGCTCCAATCCAGCGCATACACATACATATGTATGTTTGCATCTGTGTGCTTACAACAAATCTGCATTTCCACTGAGAGTAGAAGAGTTGCTGCGTAATTTTAATTGTAAACAGAAGAATGAGATGCATAAAGTATTTTTGTTTTTAATTTCTGAGAAAAATTCTGCGAAATTTTAAAATTTCCACAAGTGTAGAGGAGCTGTGTGGGAGGCTGTAAATGGTATGTGTGGGAAAAACGGACTTCTTCCAAAATAAATTGAATAACATTTTTTAACAGTTTCTCACTTTTTAATTGCGTGATGAATATAAATATAATTAAAATAAAAATTCACATGGAGGCGAAAAGTACAGTCAAGACGAAAATCACAAAATAGCAGTAAAGACGAAAATGATATGAAATTCAACATGAACTCAAAATAATTTACGAGGATGGTTAAATAATTACCCGTGTTTGATGACAAAGGGCGTTCCTGAGGGAAGTTGCTGTTAGCGTCGCACACTGGGGATTTTGCGGAAAAAAGTCAAATTTGCAACATACCACCTACGCAATGTTTAATGGTATTTCTAAATTCCAGAATAGAACCAACAATAAAATCAAAAAGAATTACTAAATTCCGACTTACAGTTTTTTTTTATAGATATGTGAAAAGTATAATTGTTTTATAGTATTGAACTGACTAAGAAAAAACTTCAAAGCCCAAGGTGGTTTTTTTTTCCTTTTGCTTGAGCCGACTTCGAATTTTTTATTTTTCATTTAGGGTACGATATTTTTATATATTTTAGCCGGAAGAACCAAGGCTGTGAAGCATTTGATTATCTATTTATAATTAATTTTACAAAAACAAAAAAAAAAAAATCATATTCCTTCATATTCTTGGATCTGCAAGTTGAGCTACATTTACCTACGGTCAGAAACTAGTATCAACGTGTTCCTTAATAGCGTCTCTTTCAGTTTTAATCAATTGCAGGTGCCACCAGGCGCCACTGCCTTTTTTGGCAATGATAACACAGGGCAACAAAAAAAAAAAAAATCTGCGGCAATAATTTTGTTAATGGTTTTCATTAGCATAGCCTCAAAATATTCTAAACATCTTGAAATTTGAGAATATGTGTAGTTTTTCTCAAAAATTGTAATTTAAATAGCCAATGGTCACTAATTTATACGCATGACGAGTATACTCGTCAATACACAAAATTTTGCCACTTCTCCATGACGAGTATACTCGTCAATCACAGTTAACTGGTTAATAATAATCTGTGAATCATAATAATTATACTGTTTACTGAGTTTGTCAATGTAAACAAATATGTAATGGAAAGTATGCTCGTATCAAGCTGATGGAGTGTCTTCTGCATGTAGCCTATAATATGGAATTTAAACGAGGACGAGTCGACTCACATACTCGCCCAATAAAAAAAGCCAGAAAACAATTGATAAAACGAGGGCTAAAAGATAAAATTGGGATACAGGTTGATACTGTCAAGCAAGGATCCGGCACAACAAATTCCGGAAACACGTCACGAAGATTCTTTGCCAATCCAACCGTAGTTTCTGAAATAACAGGTTTGGACGAAGATTTAATTAAAAGATTTGCTGTTATTCTTGAAGCCATAACCATACGTGAGCCAGTGAACCCAACAAAATTTGGAGATTTTTGTATGGAGACAGCAAAAAAGTTTGTTACTTTGTATGAATGGTACAATATGCCAACTACTCTCCATAAAATTCTCATACACGGTAAGGATATAATGGAAAATTGTATTTTCCCTGTGGGTATATTGTCTGAAGAGGCTCAGGAATGTCGAAACAAAGACTACAAAAAGTATAGACTCAGACACTCCAGAAAATGCAGCAGAATTGCCACGAATCAAGACATCATGCACCAAATGATGGTGACATCAGACCCGTTGATATCACATTTGACACCTTCTTTCAATAAGAAAAATCACAGTGATTTAAGCAAGGAAGTAATTGCGCTTTTACAAGAATAAAATTTGCAAAAAAATATGTTTTATATGAATATGTAATGTGTATAATTTGTGTATGTATGACATCATTAAAAATAAATATTTGTTCATTATTTATTCACTTGTCGGCAGTCCATATAAAAATTTTAATATTTTTACAAATAACGCAGTAGTATATATTTCTATATGGAAAAAACATTGATTTTCAACATTTTTTTAAAACAGTTTTTAAACATTGTTTTAAATCATGTTCTTTCCATATATTTTTAAAAATAAAATTTATGAATTTTAAAAAACATTATTTTTTAAAATTTTTTTAAAAATTTTTTTTAAAATTTTTTTAAAAATTGTTTTTAAAAAATAGTTTTAAAAAATAATGTTTTTAAACATGTTCTTTTCATACACAAATATATACAACTTCGTTAGTAGTAAAAATGTAAATATTTTTTGGTATGTATACTTTTTTCCGCATCTCAATACAAAAATCCCCAGTGTGCGTCGTGTGCTGCCATCTATCAAACGACAGCGAAACAAATTTCAGACTGATTCATGTGTTAGTTTGGATTTGGCAGCTATTCAAGTAAGGCGTGTTTCGTGATTTTCGCTAAGAAGGAAAAAGACCAGCATCGTTTTTTTTTTTGACGGACGCTTCGTCATCTAGGACCACAGTTAGCTATTGGCTCAACGAATTTAAACCATTTTTGATGAGAGCGACCAGGACACCCGGCAGACGTGGTTACCGAGGAAATCATTCAAAAAGTCCACGACATGATTCTCGCTGGTCGACAAACGAAAGACTGAGCTAAAATAGAAACGACAGGAGCTTTGTTTTGATAACTTCGCGTTTATAAAGGGTTTTCCAATAAGAGGTGTTATTTTGATATTCAAAGAAAAATGCTATTTTTTAATATAAATAATCGGATGTTTATTTCATTATAAAGAGGAAGATATGCCGTTAATAGTGGAAAATAACATCAGGCAAATGACCACCATGACCACGCTTACAGGACAATATCCTTTTCATGAAATTTTCTATAATCGAATTGCAAAGTGGCTGCCCTATGTCCTCGATAGTCTCGCGAGTTCCATCTTTGAGGTCTTGCATCCACCCTGGGCTCCTAACGTAGACCTTCTCTTTCACGTGGCTCCAAAGAAAAAAGTCACAAGATGTTAAATCACAAGATCTCGGCGGCCAATTGTGATCACCTCTTCGAGAGATAACACGGTCCGGAAACTTTTTTCGTAAAAGATCAATGGTTTCGTTGCTTGTGTGACACGTAGCGCCGTCTTGTTGAAAATAAACGTTGTCCAGATCAAGACCATCCAATTCCGACCAAAGCAAATCGTTAATCATCTCTCGATAGCCTTTTATATATTTAAATAACACCTGTTATTGGAAAACCCTTTATATTCAAAATAGTCCCCTCTGCCCTCGATATACTGTTTTGTGCGATCTAAAAGCTTTTCGAAAAAGTGTTTCAGGTAATCGAACGAAATGTCCTTCAGGATATCGGTACAAGTCTTTTGGATGGCGTCTACGAGTGCAAAACGTTTTCCTTTCATGGCAAAATGCAATTTTCCGAATAGGTAGAAGTCCCAGGGAGCCATATCAGGTGAATACGGTGAGTGATTGTTGGTTAAAATGTGATTTCTAGCCAAAAAATCAGTCGAAAGAGTAGATCGATGAGGTGGTGCATTATCATGCAATAAGCGCCAGCTTCCTGTTTCGCGGTATTCAGGGCGAATACGACGAATGCCACGAACTCCTTGTGGACAATTGCCTTGGAATCGTAGAAACAAATTAACATCGACTTGATTTTTGACTTCTCCAAACGCGACCTTTCGGGTGGGCCTTCCATTCGGCCCTTTGACGCTTAGTTTCAGGTTCATGTTGGAAACACCACGTTGCATCTCCAGTGACAATATTGTAATGCAACTTCTCGTCTTTTCTCCCCTTTCTTATGACGTCTTTGGAATGTTGAATTCTGAGCAATTTTAGATCCTCAGTTAACTTGTGTGGAATGAAACGTGCACAGACCTTTCGTGAGTCCAAATAATCAGTTAAAATGCGATAAATCGATGTTTTGGAGATTTTCAAGTCCGATTCCATGAATTTCAACGATGATTTCGGTTCATTTTTAATAAATTTATGAACAATTTCGATGAACTTTTCGTTGACTACTGGTTTTGGGCGGCCCTTCTCATTTATGTCCTCACAACCAGCTCTGAAACGTTTAAACCACGAACTCTGGCACGAGATAGACAATCATCGCATTAATTTTTTTCATCAATTCAAATCTTTCGATAAACATTTTACCGATTTTAAAACCAAATTTGATATCAGCTCTTTGTTCGAAACTCATTTTTGTATCGATGACACAAACATCCTGACACTTTAGACGCAATAACTTCGCTTCCACTGAACCGAATGTCACCAAGCTTTCACTGGAAGTCAGCTAAGGATGTAACCTTCAACGCACTAACTCATTAAAAATATGGCGCCATAAAAAACATTTTTATGACGCCAGTCTTATATATTTTGGGCTTCACCTTGTAGTTTCATTGGACTTTATTCTCCATGATTTGAGCAATAGGTTAATTTTGTCGAGCCCCTTTTGAGACTTAGAAGAATCTGCTTGCGGAAAAGTGTCACTTGCTGGTAAAGCAGTATCATCAGCAAATGTGCTTATAGTTACTCCTTCAGTTTCGGGTAAGTCTTATGTGCAGAGTAGGTACAATATTGCTCCCATTATGCTTCCTTGGGAACTTTCGCGGAGCTCTGAGCGTTGATTTCCTTCCTTGACGAAGAAATTTCAGTTATTGAGATAAGACTTTATAAGTGTGTGGAAGTTTACAGGGAGAGTGGTTTTAATTTTTTAGAGCAAACCGTCGTCAAAAGCTTGGGCAATGTTGTGAAACGCTGCTGTAGAGCATTTTTTTTTTTTTGTTTCGATGCATTGTCAATTAACTTGTTGTATAGTGCTGTGTTCTCTACGAAAACCGAGCTGATGATTGGGTATTATTTTGCGTTCTTCAATGATCGGAAACAGTCTTTTAAAAATAAGACATTCCATAAGCTTGGAAGTGATCGGTAGCAAGCTGATTGGACGATACGATTCATTGAATCTGATTTTTTGCCAGGTTTAAGGACCATTTTAATTTGAGCCACTTTCCATTGACCTGGAAAATTTCCTATTAGTATTATACGTTAACAGAGTAAACCCTATTCCTCGGAGCTTTTTGAGTACTTTGGCTGTAATGAGATCGTATAGGGGATTTTCAGATGTTTAATGGTGAATTTCTCTTCAAATTTAGAGAATTTACGTAAAATTAAGAGAATTTAAGCAAGATTAATAAATAAAGCCGAATTATTTGGAACAAATAAACATCCATCTTGTTACTAAAACTTTCCTTCTTTTGTAATTTTCAGATCTCGGACAGGCTGTAATTGAATCTAATATTAAATTTGGCCATTCATTTTACGGAATTAAAAAATTGAAAACTTTGAATCCGTTTTTTGGTTTTTGACAATTTGGTTACATATGCATACATATGTACATATGTATATTTTTCGGTATAAGATTATAGGAAATTATACTTTATGCTCAAAAAAGCGAAAACCTTGACCTCAAAAAATATTGTAAAATTTTGCATTTCGATAAAATTTAATTTATTTCTCAAGTCATAAAATGCATTAATGTCAACAAGGAAGGTATCTAAAAGGTAAATAATAATAAAATGCAGATATGTTTGTTTATATTTTTTCTTCATACAATTATCATGCGAGTACATACATACACACATGATAAGTGGCACATGCATTCACATACACATTTGACATACATATGAATGTATGTCGCTTCCACATATTTATGAGAATTATGTAGCTCAAATTGTAATACTCATAGCTCATCGCCAACCTAACCCAGTGCCCTAATTCAGTTGCGTACAGCGCACACCCGGCTTCTCGGCTGTCAAGCTGTTGTCGGCATTCTTTCTATGCGCTCGTATCGCATTTGGATGTTTTTACCGCCTTTTAATTAGGGTACCTATGTATGTATGTAATTTGAGCACACAAAGCGAATAAGCTATTATACCTTCTGCCAAAAAAGTACCGTTATTTGGCTAATAAATCGCAAAATCGGGGCGAATTTATGTAAGGGGAAGTTCCTAGAGCAACTGACTTGTTGTTTTTCTTGCGATTTGTTTATTTGAATGTCATAGGGAGCTGTTTTTGTTCTTGCTTTGCTTGTTTGTTTACATTCTAATTAAAATTTTAGACATTCATCAAAGTGCTAAAACAATGGATTTTCGTTTTTCGTCTAATCTTCTCTTTGAGACGACGCATAACACCCAGATAATATTCTATATTTACCGTCTGGCCATTGTTTTTCTTTTTGAATTTTGTCAATCCGTTTAAACGTGTTTTTTTTTCTAATTATCAGTCTTCTTCTGCTTGATTGGCGCGGCAACCGCTTAACAGAGTTTGGTCGAGTTTTTAACAAAGCGCACCAGCCGTTTCTTTCTCGTGTTAACCGATGCCAGTTCGACACACCAAGTGAAGCCAAGTCCTTATCTACCTATTCATTCTAACGCAAGGCCTCCATCGACTTCTTCTGTTAACCATCAGCTAGTACCGCATCGAATTCTTTCAGAGCTAGTGCGTTTCTTTCCATTCGGACGATATGATCAGCCAGTAGAGCCGATGAATATTTATTCGCTGTACCGTGTCTATATCGCCGTAAAGCTCATAAAAAAACAAAAATAAATAATTGACGCGTACAATTCTGTTAGATGGCTGGCCGTACTCCTCCTTCTATTTTTCATTTTTCCGTTGGATTTCTTTCTTTGGGGTAAGTTGAAAAAAGGTGAAAGGTATACGTCGATAAGCTAGCAACAAATCAAGAGCTAAAGGATGAGATAATTCGGCACATTAACGGCGTAGAACCTCAATTATGCTTCAGCGTCATCGAAAATTTGGACCATCGGATGGAGGTGTGCCGCCGAGGCCATGGCAGCCATTTGGCCAATATTTTATTCTATATATAATTGAGCCATATCAATATTATCATAATAAAGAGAAATGACAATAATTTCCTAAAAAAATTGTATTTTATTCAAAATCAACACCGGCCCTTGAAACTTAACCATCCTTTATTTGATGTTCCAAATGGTAGTTATGCACCAACCGTAAAGTTCATACAGCTCTTAATCCATCGCATGTGATACGCCGTCGTGTGTGAAAAGTTTCACACATCTTCCACATAATCGTTGTCTTAAACACTCCAAGGGACGTCGCGCCTGGTGGTTGTCATCGTCCAAGCTTCTGCACCATACGTTAGGACAGGCGTGATGAGAGCCTTATAAAGTGTAAGTTTTGTTCGACGAGAGAGGACTTTACTGCTCAATTGCCTACTTAGTTCAAAGTTCTCTCACTGGTTGGCAAGAAAGATTTTCCATTCGGTTCCAAGGCTGACATTGTTATCGGTGTTAATGTTGGTTCCTAGATAAACGAAGTCTTTTACTACTTCAAAATTATAACGGTCAATAGTGAGGTACACGAGGGCGCTCTCGTCAATAACTGCCTATTTTTTGCCAGAATGTTTATACACATAAAAAATTATAAATACATATGTAATTGCTCCAATAAATACGCTGATAAATAATTTTCCGCGATTATGTTATGATTTTTGTCAAGTTTTTTCTATATAGCAAAATATTTATGGCGTACAGCTGTTTGGGTTCACAAGCGAAGTTGCCAATGGAAGCGAATTTTTGGTTCACATTCGTAGTAAGTCATATAAAGAGCACACACAATAGCTGACTTGCTGTATACTTGTTTCTATGTATGGCATAAAAAAATAAGAATCTTGTGTTTTGAGGTAAAATCTAGGAAGTAAAAAAAAAAACAGTAATAAATTTATTTAAATATAAATTATTATAAGGAAAGTAGTTATAGTTAGATAAATTATTTATAAGGAAAGTAGTTTGAAAAATTATTAATTTTTTGGCTTAATCGTCATAGAAAAATATTGATAATCACCTTAATAATAACTCAATAATATTTAATTTGCAGTAGAAATACTACTAAAACAGTTTTAATATTAAAAAAATTTAAATGTTTAATTATATGAAGACAAGCTAAAAATACGTTCACATATTCATTAATTACCAATAAATCCACGAAATTAATCTACCCGTTCACATATGGCAGATTACCTGAAAAATTGACAAGCAGCTGTCAATACGGTTGTGAAAGGTTTTTCTTCATAGAAATTATGTTGGTGGAATATTTCGGTGTTTTTGGTTTGTTTAATAATTATTAGGTTAATTTAGGTTATGGTGGTGGTCGGTCTGCACGTCCAACTCACTTAGACCTTACAGGTCCGTTGTGATACCACCGCGCTACACGGAAACCTTATTTACCTTCCTTCGTGGAACCATTTTGTGGCTCTTATGAAACGTAGTATTGATCCCAACCCCACGGCAGACAGCTCTGTAAGAGAATTAAAAAAGTATTTACCTAGACAACCTGCTTTGATTTTAGCTAGGGCTAGACAATTGCAAAGGAAGTGCTCAACTGTTTCTTCCTCTTCCTCATATCTGCAACTTCTGCCATATTCATGGGAGAAAACTCCTAGTCTCGAGGAATGCCTACCAAATAGCTAGTGACCGGTTAAACAAGCCACGACCTTCGAGATATCATCTCTTGAGAGACTAAGCAATTCCTTTGTTCTTTTCTTGTTCTTTTGCGGCCGTAGTAGCCTAGCTGTTAGACACGTATCTTCATCTCTCCATGACTTATTGGCCTCTTGGATAATGTGGTTTTTTATTATTAGTTTGCTCGTGGCCATGGGTATTCCAATGGTACTTTTATCACTGAGCAGTTAGAGAGCTGTACCCTTTCTGCCTAGCTTATGAGCTTTACAGTTTCCCTCAATATCTCTGTGCCCCGGAAGCCAAATAAGGCTGACCTTGAATACGACACTAATATCATTTAGGGCTGCCCGGCATTTCTGTGCAACCTTCGATCTTAGTATAACCGCATTCATTGATTTGATGGCCGCCTGGCTATCCGAGAACATATTTAAAGTCGTTTTTGTTACGGCGTGCGTATTTAGATATGTAATAGACTTAATAACAACTCAATTATATTCAATTTACAGTAAAAATACTAGTAATACAGTTTTAATATTAAAACAATTAATTTCAATTTTAATTATATTTCTAAATTACTTCAGCGTCTTCAAAAGCACAAGCTAACCAACTATGTACAAGTATAGGAATCTTTGTCATATACCTATTTCGTTTAGGCAAATGTTTTGACCTAGCCCAGTTACGTTCGGAATATTTTACTACAATTTCTTGGCACTATTCCCTTAAAGAGGTTGAGCGAGCCATTCTATAAAGCTCTGCTCCACTCGAGCTGGTTGAATTATATTTTTGACATTTTATTGCACCCTGGGTAATGTATTTTAAAGCAAAAGTAGATTTGTTTAAATTAAAACTTTCATTTATGGAAATTCAACATGCAGAAAAATTAAATTTTTTTCTGTGTACTAAAGCAAAGTTAATTAAAGTGAGGTATAAATTAACCCTTTCGTAGTTAGAAGAAGTT
Organism: Anastrepha fraterculus; assembly: GCA_037575425.1. Taxonomy (NCBI): domain Eukaryota; kingdom Metazoa; phylum Arthropoda; class Insecta; order Diptera; family Tephritidae; genus Anastrepha; species Anastrepha fraterculus. The sequence continues at coordinate 12,263 of JAYXIM010013100.1, read as the reverse complement.
GCAGTAATCTGTAGAATATTCCAAATCAGTTATTAGATCAGAGGCCGCTAATCTTACTCTTGCGAGCAGTACACTTAATATAGTATACCTACAATAATGATAGAAACTGAGAAATGTTTGCGCCCATCAGAGAGTGTGTGACGTCACATTAGCTGAGTTGTGCAGTGTTGCCAACCATTTGCTCTTCGCAATAATTTTAGTGCTTCTTTATAACCGAAATGCGAAACTTTTTAGGTTTGGTAATTGCTTCTGTTTTGTTTTTTTTTTTATTTAAAGCTGCCCAAAGTATAAGTTAAAAGAAAACTGTATTATTTAACGAAATAATAAATAAAAAAGGTCACTCTGAGAAGATTTTAGTGCTAATGAAAATATGTTGATTCTTATCAAATTTGATATTTGAAAGCGTAAATTTAATTTTTAGCTCCTTTTAAGGTTATGCGAGAATATTAAATCTTCTTCTCTCAACTCTTCTCACCATTGAAAACCTTTTTACTCATTTTAAAAAGCTGTACCTGTAAAATTTCGAAAAAAAAAACAATTTTGATTTCATAAAATGTTTATATAATCCTTTAAGAATATGTCAAAAGATTTTTAGAACGTAAATTTAAGTATTTCTTATATTATAGATCGTCAACCGGGACGACTCTATTCTTTGCGTTCGAGCGCTGGGAGAGGTATAGTTCCGTTGTATTCAAACTTTAGACGCGTTTTTCTCAAAACTATATTTTTCGAATTGGCGTACACGATAACTCGAAAAGTTATTGACCGATCCCCCTGAAATTTTGCAAACATCTTTGTTATGATATTACTTTCTATGTGAAATTACAAGTTTTCGAAAATTATTCGAAAAAATAATATTTTCAAAGGAAAAACAGTAGGAAAATTCCCCCCAATGTTAATTTTTTTTGAAGCGCTTTATTCCGGGAATTTTTTTTTTAATTCATATAGAAATTATGACGTTAATAAACAAAAAAATGTCTGTTGTTTTGTATTCAGGTCACTGACGCCGATGCTACAACGCCCGCCTATTGAGAAGCCCCGCTGCGACCTTCCTGGAAGAATTGAGTGTACATCCGCCATTTTAAATGATTAAAATAGAGAACACTTATTTATATTATTTTAATGTATAAATAAACTCTATGCCAATTTTGACTTCTTCATTTTAAATAATTTTAATGAAAATCAGGGAAAATGTGGCCATTTACAGGTATCTGTCCCCTTAAAACCATAGCAGTGTAATCGTTTCTTCCGGTCCTCAATGCTTAGTCGGACATCAAGAGCTGTATTTCCAGTAAAAATAAGTAAAAAATACCAGAAAATACTGAATAAACCATAATGACATTTTTACAAAAAGAGAACCTTATCTTGTAACAAGCGTCGACAACGAATCAACTCTAATATTTACTATAGCTGGAAGGACGTACATGCTATTATATATCCTGAAAAATAATGAAATTTCGGGATTTACAAGTGGTCCGGTAGTTAGAACTCAAATGCTTAAAAGTATTTGCAATAATTATATTATACATATCCTCCAACCAATCGTAATTAAGCGTTAATTGACAAATATTTATTTTTGTATTGAGTTAACAATTTTTAATTACAATAATTGAGCAAATGCTTGCCAAAACTGCCTCTACATATGTACGTACATACGAGTAGTATTTACAGATTCATTTGTCAAATTATTTCGGTAGACGTACCTATGTCCAACTGTTTGTTTACTTCTCGACGCATATAGGTATGTAGAAACATAAAAGTCCATATCGCCATTCGTCCGGCTGTCTGTCTATCCGGTAATTCGTCTACTTGTTAATTGGCATTTTGACACATTTGACATGTTCACGGCTCTCTCGTTGTTGGAATGCACGCAACCATAGCTCATTGTTTGCATGTATTGATTTAATTAAGATAGAGCGTCGAAGATCTACATATTTACATTGAACGAAGAACCTTTGTACGAACACTTGTCTGCCACTCTGTCGGTGGCTGCATTTGTCTAACGAGCACAATCAGTGATTTGATTTTATTTGAAGTTAATTTGTGTTTTATGAATAAAAATTGCATATAAATTTGCAATTTCTGCATTTAAAAAAATATCCAAGTGAGCCACATAGATGGATGCTTTCAGTGGCTGTGATGATTTTGATTTTATTTTGCATTCAAATGGCGGCGCTTTGTTTGACCCATTAAGCGTTGATGAGATCCAATTTTTTACGCTTTTGGCATTTATTTATATAAAAAATTCAATGCTACTTATAAAGAAAATAAAAGCGTAAGCCGGTTAACGCACAGATATTTGCATTGACGGAATACATTAGGCCGGGTCTACCATGCAAAAGGAAACACAAAAAAAAAAAAAAATAACAAAAAAACACACACTTCATTTGAAAGCTTCTATAGAAAGCATCTCGAAATAAGAAAAAAAAATTTTTTTTTGAACCAACTTCAAGTAGAAAGAAAGAACCAGACAGGTGGAAAAAAATAATGAGGGACTTTGGATTACAGGATGACGACCAACAGTTACTATTTACGTTTGTATTAACCACTTCGAGCTACTGATAAATTTCACCAGATGTGTGACATATGTAAAGCAGTGCCAAAAATGCGTTAAAAGAAAAACTGTTTTTAGAAGGGATAACAATAGAAATAAATATAAAAAAATTTTATACATTGTTTATTAGTACTTAAATATTAAAAAAAAAATTATTTTAATTTTTCTTGACAAAAATTAGTATATAAAAAATCACGTGACCCAAAGTACAATGAAAAAAGTTGATCCACGGTCTGCATCGTTTCTCCTCGAAATGTGGATGGATCGGTAAAAAGTAAAAAAAAAAATGTTGTAAAATAAAGTCGTAGTTATAGTTTGTCGAGCCGAATTTTTGAATTTCGAGTTTAAAGTTTCAAGTGCATTTTGCTCGAGGCAGTCGGGCAGTTATGATACATTTTCTACCATATCTTTGTATCTATGGGGAATTTTTAAATCGAATTCCACAGAAATATGATTAAAACTATAAAGAATAATATATATAGAAATATATTAGAAAAAACTTTTTCTTAATTTTGGTGTTTCACCGAGATTCGAACCGACGTTCTCTGTGTGAATTCCGAATGGTAGTCACGCACCAACCCATTCGGCTACGGCGGCCGCCAAAGAATAATAACCTTTAAAAAAAATCGATTTTTTGAAAATTCTGGACGTATGTAACCCCTTAATACCGCAATATCCGCAGGTGTAGCGAAAAAGGGTGAACCCAGATGCCTAACCATTTGCCCGACGAGAGAAGAAGGTACTGAAATAATTCCACCTCGCCTTTCAGATAGCTTCACCACAAAGGACTGCAAGCTATCCCAGGTCTCACCGCATGAACTCCTAACGGGCAATGTCCGGTAAGGATACCCACCAAACTCGGAGCTGCGGCTTTGTCCCTCGATCCCCTCCGATCTACGCGTGGCCAGAAGGATCTCGCCACTTTGCACGTTTGTGCATTAGCCCAGCGCTCGCTGAGTTGACACGTGGCCCATTTCTCCATGGGCAGAGCACAAGTTTTCAAGGGAACCCCAATCCCTACATTTTGTGATGAAACCTAACAAATTAAGCAATTGAATTAAAATTTGAATAAAACCCGATTTAGGCAAAAGGAAGTTTAGCTGATGTGAATTGTATACTGCAATGAAATAGGGTTGGAATGAATGACCGAAGTGCTCGATAAATAGATGCTTCTTTTTTTCTTTTTTTGAACTGTTAAAGTACAATTTTATACAGAACAACAAGGAAATATAAAACGACATTTAACCAACTCGCTGTATTTATTTTATTGACTTCATTGTTTATTGTTTCATTCTTGAATTGGGATACCTACATCAGTCTATTAGGACAAACATATTGTTGAGAATCTATCTTAATGCAGCTACATAACTTTTTTTAACCCTTTATTATTGTGTCTATTTAAACTTAAAATATTTAAAATTTTTGTTTCTTTATATAGATAAGCCCCTTCTCTGGGAGTTGTCTTAAAATTTTTCCAGTTCCTGGCGACTTCTTAGGAAGTCTCTTATTTCTTCTAAAGTAACATTTTTTGGTTTGCATGGATCTTTCTTTGCGTGGGTCGGGGAAAGGTTTCCATTAACACATTGTTGGTGAAAGTACTTTTGAAATGTTTTGCGAGAACTTTCCTAGCTTTCTATAGTGAATAGTTTGTCGTTATACCGGGTCCAAGATTTTCGATGCGCCTCTTAAGCTTCCTATTTTTATGGTCGAAAAGCATTTCTTTGATTTCCTTTGTAGCCGCGTTCAGCTTGCTTTTGTCAAGTGGTTGCCAGTGTTTACGTAAGCTCGAGGAACAGATAGTTTCTATTTACATAACTTAAGTCGAACTTTGTTCATGACGATACAGACTATTTACCAAGCTTTACTCGATCTATTGATTAGCACCTTTACTTTAGTTCTTGAATCCCTTCTTCCGAAGATGTTGCCAAGGGAATATTAGCCCTTGATAACTCCGTATTCGTATCCGTATCCTGTAATCCCTCCTCCGTCCGATGTGGATGTTTTCTCTACTGAGCTATTGAAAAACTGTCCAGACTTTATTCGGTCCCTCAAAATTACTTTAACAAGTCTCTAGTTTTACTAAAAATGGCTATTTCTCAATAATGATAAAAAAATCATGACGAACAGATAGGCCTATCTCCAAACTTTCGACTGTTTCTAAACTATTCGAGTTTGTTATTTATGAAAAAGTATATTTTGCTATCTATGTAACTCGATGCTAATAGGCTGAGCGAGACAGGAACAGAAACGGCTTGGTGACGATTTTTTAAAGCAGTGGGGCTCAAAAAAAAATGCACTGATTATATGAAGAAGGCATAATAGGTATTTCAGGCCTCAGTGCTAAATCGACCCATAATAGTAATATTTGTTTATAAACTAAATTGAACACTTGTTGCATTGATGTTTAGAGCTTTTTAGGGCTGATACTGGGCACTCTAATTTGAAAATTTAAAAAAAGCCATTGATTTAGAGTGGTAGAACTATAAGTACTGGACTTCACGGCATTAAATTTCAAGTTATGGCATACAAATCATTTTCGCCGTTTTTTGGGTGGTTATTCTTTGTTTCACATAAGCCTTCAAATTGTGGTGGTTTATTGCACCATTTTCCACCCGCTCTAATATACATACAATACATTCAAATATATGTATAAATACATGGATGTACATATGTGTGCGCATATGCATTATTGCCTACATTAGCTTTAAATATTCCCAGCTCGTTTAATTAATTAAGATCATAAAACTAAGATTTTAATTAGATAAGTGATAAAACCCAGCAATGCCAGCAAATCTGCTGTTAATACTAATATACTGAGTGTACCCATGCAAACATATGTACATATGCATCTGTGTACGCAGCCAATATTTTATTTGTATACAAATTCGCTTGTCAAATTAAAACAATGAGAAGGTCAAACAAATAAAGTGAAACTAAAATTAATTACAATGCAGCTCCACCAAAGCTCTAAATAAAAGTTGCTTAATAATAATAAGAATTTAAAAAATTGAACTTAAAAGTCCCAGATTTAGTTTGGGAATTTTGCTGTTGTAAATAATAATAAAAAAATGAAAAAACGAATTTTTGGAATTTTTAGAAATAACACTCAATTTAAATAAATAAAAAAAAACGAATTTTTAGTAATTATTTTAGAAATTACATTGAATTATTTATTTAGAAATTACACTGAATTTAAAATAAATAAAAAAAATACGAATTTTTAGAAATTACACTGAATTTAAATAAATAAAAAGAAATAAATAAAAACTATGAATTTTTGGAACTTTCAGAAATTACACTGAATTTAAATAAATAAAAAAATAAAAAAAAAATACGAATTTTCAGTTTACTATAGAATTTTTAGAACTTACTCTGAATTTAAATAAAAATAAAACAAATAAAAAATGCGAATTTTTAGTATTTTATAGAATTTTTAGAAATGACGCTGAATTTAAATAAATGAAAAATAAATAAAAAATACGGGTTTTTAGTATTTTATAGAAGTTTTAGAAATGACGCTGAATTTAAATAAATAAAAAAATTAAAAAAATACGAATTTTTAGTTTACTATAACATATTTAGAAATTACTCTGAATTCGAACAAAAATAAAAAATACGAAGTTTTAGTATTTTATAGAATTTTTAGAAATTACGCTGAATTTAAAATAAATAAAAAATACGAATTTTTAGTATTTTATAGAATTTTTAGAAATTACGCTGAATTTAAAATAAAAATAAAAAAATAAAAAATACGAATTTCTGGAATTCTTAGAAATTACACTGAATTTAAAAAAAAAATAAAAAAAAATAAAAAATACGAATTTTTAGTATTTTATCGAATTTTTAGTATTTTATAGAATTTTTAGAAATTACACTGAATTTAAAATAAATAAAAAATACGAAATTTTAGTATTTTATAGAATTTTTAGAAATTACTCTGAATTTAAATAAATAAAAAAAATAAAAATTACGAATTTTCAGAAATTATACTGATTTTAAATAGATAAAAAAATAAAAATACGAATTTTTAGTATTTTATAGAATTTTTAGAAATTACTCTGAATTTAAATAAATAAAAAAAAAATTACGAACTTTCAGCATACTGAATTTAGATAGATAAAAAAATAAAAAAAATACGAATTTTTAGTTAACTATAGAATTTTTAGCAATTACACTGAATTTAAATAAAAAAAACATAAAAAAACTATAAAATAAAAATATTTTTAGAAATTATACTAAATTTAAATAAATAAAAAAGAAACATATAAATACGAATTTTTAGTTTATTATAAAATTTTTATAAATTACGCTGAATTTAAATAAATAAAAAATTAATTAAAAAGTTGAGTTTGTCAGAAGTGGGATTCGAACCCACGCCTACAGAGTAGACTGCGACCTGAACGCAGCGCCTTAGACCACTCGGCCATCCTGACGTGTGCGAAGCGTTCGCAAAATGCCACATAAAAGCGAATGTACGATGTCTTAATATGAGTCACAATTTTTTTTACTCTGTGTACACCAACAAAATATGTATGTGCCAGCAATGTATTGAACAGGCGAAACAAACTATTTTCGTTTGAAAAAAACATTTTTTTCAATTCATCGTAGTTTAGTATTTGTAGAAGTCATGAATAAAATGCAAGCATTATAGATATTAGAACTTATTAAATTTCATTCGAACTAAGATGCGGTAATTTTTCAAAACTCTTAGAAAATATTCCATCATATGCAAAATTAATCACCCTATCGAAAGTATTTCAATTGTGAAAGTATGGTGGGGTACGTCAATTATATTTGACACTTGTAAGCTAGACAGCTGCAGTACACAAACAGACGAGCCATGGATCCATGTTTTTTATTTAATTTTGCGCCGTTATATGTGTATTAGAGTGGGGCGAAAAAATTTTTTTTCTAGGATCGAATTCTAATACATAAATACAAATTGTATATGAGAAGGCCCACCGAAACAATTTAATTCACTACACTCCACTCTGTTTGTTTGATCAAGCAATACATTTATGGAGCTGCCAGTAGATCGTCCTTGTACTGCGAGTTGAATTGAAGTCACAGCAATTACTTTGTCTATTTTTTCTTCCGCTTTATTCGAAAGATATTGTTTCGTATAAAAGCGTTTAATTATAATCTTTTATTAAAAGTTTATATGACGACAATGGCATTAACCAAATCTTCCCTAAGACAAACGTTTAATTGCCCATTGTTTGGAAGTCCTAAAGATTTGCCAGATCATCAACTACAAAGTTATGAAGATGTAATGAGATGTGGTTTTTTCCAAAGATGGGAATTGGGAGTAGAGTCAGGAGGAAACAGAGAGCGGGCTTTTTCGATCATAGCCAGACAAGTTGCCAACTTGAAAAAACGTGCTGATGATTCTAAGGCGAATGCTTCCCGACTTTTTGATATTTCAGCTTGTAAGTGTTAATATTTAACAACTTATTCATGTCCAAGAGGCCATGTATAGGCCATCGGAATAGTGGACATACCTGAAACAAAGAAACTTATAGAAAGACAACGACGCCGCGATGAGAGCAAATTAAAAAATAAAATTCTGTGGTTCAGAAAACTGTCCCTCTTGCTCTACGTTCGGCTGCAGTATATCGGAAGTGAATGATGTTTAAAGTATGCGCAAGTGACACTCGGGATGGATTCATTCGATGTACTTTAGCATCCCGTCAGTCTGACAACAAAGCACAATACTCCCTCTGATTTGGTAAATATGAAATGAACTATTGGTTTACGTTTAAAAAACGCAGAGTTTCTTGAAATACTTTTTATTTTATAATTTTTTATCAATATTACAAAATGTGGACAAAAAGAAAGAAACTTTGGTAAACATGAAATGAATTATTGCTTTAAGTTTAAAAACCGCAGTGTTTTCTTGAAATACCTTTTACTTTATTATTTTTTTACAATATTACAAAACATGAAAAAAGACCAAAATCAGTTAAAAAAATAAAATAAAATAAAAAACAATATAAATTAAAAAATAAAAAAAAATTAAAAAAAAAGAAATTAAATTAAGAAAAAGAGGAATCCAAAGTGCAGCAATCTCCACGTGGTGGGTTCCGGGCTACAAAAATATTGATGTACTCGTATTTTCGCAATAAAAAGTAGGCAAAAAGCTGCAGAATCAATAACGTTTTATTATGATTTTATAGTGTACAGGTGCTTAATCTTGGATAAATTTATGTCTAATTAGTTTAAAGTCTTTATTTTTGGTATAAAATGTCCGGAATATGCATAGAGAAAAAAAAGTAGGCCTCTGCTGGCGATAGCAGATATCGTTCGATTGAGCTGAAATTTGGTAAACACTTTATTAGTCTAACAGTGCAACATTTCCGCACGGAGGAATTGCATCCTAGAAAAAAAAAAATTTTCGGCCCACTCTAATGTGTATGTACATAGGTATGCATATGTTAATGTGTACTTTTTAGTGGCGAAGATTAAATTTGTTAGCAACTTTTCGAAACTTATATTTTATGTAGAAGAGCAGCAATCTTTTGGCTGATATCCAGGGCGTTCTTAAATTATGAAGTTGACACTTCTCCAATCTGCCGAGTGCTGCTGTAACCAACGAAAGCCACAGAGAAGATAATGACCCCAACCGCTTAATCGTTGCTTACTATGTCGAAATACGACCGCAAAACATCAAAGCTATGAGAGCCAACAATTCAAATATGAGCAATGCAAATGTGGCGGCTATGCTGAAAATGTATGCCTACCAATTGAAACTTAGGTGTGTTTGTGACCAAACTATTTATAAGAGGGGTGATCCTGGAATATGCGAAGCTCATGAGATTGTATGGGACATTTTGTGCGAAAGAGTAAAGAACGTCGTCCATGAACTGATTGAATTTTATTAGTCTAGATTTAGTTGTGATAGATCTACCAACGAGTAGTTATTCGCAAAGGAGTTGACTTTATTTCGGTTTCCATTCTGTTTTCTTACTTTTTCTTATTTATGCAATAGGCGATGTATTTTAATGATTCATGGTGAGTGTTCGGGACCTCTCATTGGGGTGACACAAGATAGTATTTTAGGGCCTCCACTCTTAGTACTATTTATTTATGATATTAGTACTTGTTTTTGGTTTGCCGATTTTCTTCTATATGCTGATGATTTATTGCTAAATATTTTCTGCGATTAGAAATACATATAAAGGATGTTCTTTTATTGTAATCGCTCGTTTGCTGGTGCAGTAATTCTGTCATCTCTTTAAATCTATCAAGAAATGTTTTCACGTTACTTTCGTCAAAACACGAAATATTTTTCAATCATCTTATAGTTTTGGTAATATTTTACTTCTTTTTTGTACAGCACTCAAGCAACATTAAGCCTATTTTACGACACTCGGGTTCTCTTTTTAATTTTCTTAAAATCCACCCGACCTCCAAAGAAAATTAAGTAGATCTTGTGGTGCCAAGGAGCCAAGTAGCCAAGGTGGTCGCTTCTTAACACATCTGTGCCAAATCCCCAAGCCTAATTCAAGCGAAGGCCGGCAGATGCACAGAAAGAGGTCTGAGACGAACACATGCTGGGCAGAGTGCACTGTCTGAGATGTCTACCATTTCCATGTGCTGCACCCATAGAAATTGGTTGTCCAACCAGCTGTCTACAGTCTCTTCTGCTTAAGGGGTTACATGGGTTTCGTTGGTTCAAAAAATCGATTTTTTTGGCTTATTAATTTCTACAACATGTCAAAAATATTATTCTAAATTTTTAAGTCGATTCGAATAATAGTTTCGGAGATACAGCCTTTGGAAGGTGTGCGCTCCACTTGAATTGTTACTCAAAACTTTAAACGCGTTTTTCTCGTTTCAAAGTCGGTTGTGAAATGTTCTCGAAAACTACTCAACCGATCTTGATGAAATTCTACACAGGTGTTCGAGATACAATTTACTCCTGCTTGGACGAAGGACTTTGTTTTTTTTTCAATTACAACTATTTAAAAAAAAAAAAATGTCAAGCAAATTTGACCGAAATTTAATTTTTTTTGGAAAAATGTCTGCCAAAATTCCAATTTTTACTTTTTTTTTTTCCTTCGTTCAAGCACAAGTTTATGGTCTTAACTAAAACACTTATTTCTGCTTTTTAATTTTCGATGGTCCTGTCAGGAGTTATGCTGACAACGCGGACGCACCTTTTTTTCGAGGGGTCACCGGAAATGACGTCACAACGGAGGAGTTTTAACTTTTTTTTTTGAAAATTTCAGAAATTATTCTTTAAATATTTATCTATAAGACAGAAAAAAGTTTGAATTAAATAAATAATTTTTTACATAGAAAAAAAAATTGAAAATAAGCCCTTTTTACCCGACGAAACCCATGTAACCTCTTAATGACTGAAGGATCTGCGATTGTCGATAGGGCTTGACAGATAACATCAGTTTTGTCCATTTGCTGCCTCTCTCAGCCTTTCAGGCTCGCTTGTAGTTTGAAGTAATCCGTTTGCTAACCGTGGCTTTGATGGCTGTTGAAAGGAGTTGCAGAACGACCTCCGGGCTAAAGAAGGCCAAAGCCTCAAAACCTCTACTAGCTAAAGAGTCAGAGATCTCGTTACCCGCGATATCCACGTGTACCGGGACCCATGCTAACTTCAGGTTATTATGTCTAGAGACACAGTTCAGCCTGGATTTACAGGAATCAACTACCCTTGACGTGGAAGTCGAGGGCTACACATCCACGACCGCACCTTTGCTGTCGCTGCAGACACATACAGTTCTGCCTCTCCATCTATTTTCCACAACAAAGTTCATTGCTTCTGGAATAGCATACACCTCCGCTTGAAACAAAGATGAGTACATTTCAAAGAGTGGTTTTGTCCCGCTGTATTCCACGTAGACACCAGAGCCGGAACCGTGCTCGGTCCAGGAGCCATTCGTGAAAATGCGAAAACAATTTGTTTCTTCATTTAACGGTCACATTAACTTTGTCTTATCTACTTCTTACTCTATCTTTTTACGCTTACTTAGCTCGAAGTTCTCAGACCTTTACACTCACAAAATACTGTTCACTTCCTTTGTTCGCTCTAGATTATAATATGCGAATATAAGAATATTCGAATTTCGATTTTTTTGTGGCGATATGTTGGTACTCATGTCTCTCACTCATGCCGACGAGTTCGGCCATTTTGAATGTTCAGTTAATTGTTGACAGCTGCTTTGCTTGCACGTGTTTCGGCTCGTCTTCGATTTTTACCTATTCAAAAAGATGGATGAAAGAACCCGTATCATATTTTGTGTGATAAACGAAATTAAGTGGGCGGATGCATTAGAATGTTGACTGTGTCATACGGAGAAGCTACTTTGGACCAAACCAACGTTTATCAAAATGTTCTCAGATGGCCGAGAAGATGTGAACGACGAAAAGCGTGCCGGCGTACCGGACATATCGATTGGCTTGTGCCATGCGATTATTTCAATGATTTGTGCATGGGAATGGTCGCCGCAAAATTTGTACCAAAACTGCTCAATTTCGACCACAAGCAGCATCGCATGAACATTGCTAATGAGATGTTGGACTCTGTCCACGACGACCCAAATTTGCTCCCGAGGGTCATAACTGATGATGAATCGTGGGTTTATGGTTATGACGTAGAAACCAAAGCTCAATCATCTCAATGGAAGCTGCCGCACGAACGAAGACCGAGAAAAGCGCGCCAAGTTCGGTCGAATGTAAGTTTTGCTTACCG